>JANBQC010000197.1:13623-24911 GCA_027576995.1 Dimargaris cristalligena
TCTGGATGGACTTCAGGCCATGGCTCCGGCTCTGGTAATGGTGGAGACGGCGGTGACGGTGGCAATGGCGGTAAAACTACCACCGGCTGGGGCTCTGGTCACGGATCCGGCTCTGGTAATGGCGGAGACGGTGGTGACGGCGGCAATGGCGGAAATGGAAGCAAAACCTCTGGATGGAGCTCTAGCTGGGGATCTAGCTGGAGTTCTGGTCACGGATCCGGCTCGGGCAATGGTGGAGACGGCGGCAATGGCGGAAATGGAGGCAGGACTTCAGGCTGGGGATCTAGCTGGGGTTCTGGTCACGGATCCGGCTCTGGTAATGGTGGAGACGGTGGTGACGGTGGCAATGGCGGAAACGGTGGCAAGACCACCGGCTGGGGCTCTAGCTCGGGCCACGGATCAGCATCCGGTAACGGCGGTGATGGTGGCGACGGCGGCAATGGCGGCAAGTCTTCAGGCTGGGGATCAGGTCACGGATCCGGCTCTGGTAATGGCGGAGACGGAGGTGACGGCGGCAATGGTGGCAACGGTGGAAAGACCACTGGCTGGGGATCCGGCTCCGGTAATGGAGGAGACGGTGGTGACGGCGGCAATGGTGGCAACGGAGGAAATGCCACCGGTTGGACCCGCGGATCTAGCATCGTTTCCGGCAGCGGAGGAAATGGCGGCAACGGAGGTAACGGTGGCAATGGTGGAAACAGCTGGGGCCGCGGCTCCGGTGGTAACGGTGGGGATGGTGGTAATGGCGGCAACGGTGGAAACAGCTGGAGCCGCGGTGAGAACAGCCATGTTTGGGGCAACAGCTTTCATTTCGGAGGGGGCAACGGAGGCAATGGTGGTAATGGCGGCAACGGCGGTGATGGCCGCGGCAGTGGATCCGGAGGTAATGGTGGCAGCGGCGGTAATGGTGGCAATGCCGGTAGCGGATCGGGCTGGGGCCGTAACAGTGGCCGCGGATGGGACTGGGGATCCAGCTCCGGCGGAGGCGACGGCGGTGATGGCGGCGACGGTGGTAACGGCGGTGACAGCTTCGGCCGCGGATCCGGTGGCTGGGGCGGTCCCGGATACTAATCACTTTCTTGAGGCGGATATCAACCTCGGTAAGGGAATCCCCCAGCGAAATAGTTACATCAACGGAAACACAAAAACGGCCCCGCAACTTCTCTTAAAAACGGTCCAACCACCGTTCCGCACTTCCTTTGGCTATACCTACACGGAACAATTTCCAGAAATAGCCCTCGTCGTTGACCTTGTTGATAATTATTATCCACCTCTCCTTCGACCACTAGTCGACATTGCTAGCCCTTTCCCTGCTCGGCTTAACGCGGCCTACCCTCACCGACGGTCGCTTGCTTTCACGCCTGCTTCGAAAAACTTTCACTTTATTACCACGTATTAGATGCATCCAGTCGGCTCATTTGCTTTTAGCGCTCAACCTGGTCCTTCCCATTATTTTCACATAATCCAATCGCTCTTTTTCGAACTCAATTGTCTATTTTGGATTTGTCTCGCTAATAACATGTCATTAACTAAAATTCTTGATGCCGATTACACGATTCCATATCAGCTTTCAATTCAATAAAACTGTTCTTCTTTACCAAGCCCTAGCAGTTGTATAGCTAATTGGACACTTTCGGTTTAATTTGTATTTGGGATTGAACCGAAGTATGGCAGCACTTTCGTGACTGGATTAACGGCGCTTTATTTTGTCACGTTGGTCCAAGTGCCTAGTCAAAGCAAAACAGTTAAGTTTAAGGTAGATGTGAGGCGGTAGCACTTAGCAACAGGTATACCAGGGTTTAGTAAGCTGAGACTTCCCACTGTCATGTGGAATGTATAGTAAGGTATTATGCTGGGGGCTAGGCTAGTTTGTCAGAGTCAGGGGTATACCCATTAAATAGATTCGCTCATTTACTAGGGCGTTGGGTAATCAACCTATTCCTTTGCAGGGTGTTGGTAGCCCATACGACTCCAATATGATCTATACCGAATACGCAGTTACAACTGTTGTCTATCCACCCCCCAATAAACTCATAGCGATGACTACTCTACCCATGGTTGTATATCGCAGTCCTTGCCTTGGCATATTGCAACTAGCTAGCTACTTGTCGATAATAGATCTGCTACCGCCAATTCAGCCGAATTGTGGGTATGCTTGCCCCTATTAAACTGACCAGTTAACCTGTCATCTCTTGACTTTCTACCAATTCATCCGATTGGTCGTTTTAGTATGGCGTGTATTTGAGAGCATATTTTTTCTGGTGGTGGTGGGCCACAGAGTGGTGCTATGTGTGGCTGTTACGGGTCCATTCGGAAAATGACGCACTGTCAGCGAACACCTCCGCTTTTTCGTATTCCGCCACTCGACTATATTAGTACAAAACTATGAAACCTAGATCTCCCCTATTTTAAAAGGTATTCATCATATGACACTTTACAAACCTAATGCCCGGCTATCAGCAGTACAATATACAAGGACGGGATTATCTTGTTCAAACGTACTATCCACCTAAATTGGGGATAAGGCAGTGTACTTGATGTAATAGCTTATTCCTAATACATATGGGAGAAGTTCAACCAAGCTGTGCAACGAAAAATCCGTTGGATGAAGTGAATATCACTGGTTAAAAATAAATATCCCGTATATTACCCCATACATGTATCATTTAAAACCTTATACAGCTGGGCCGCATTTCACCCATATGGATGTGAGCAACCAATGAAGGCTCGGATACTTTCCATTGATACTCACCAAGTCCAGCTTGGTATATATTAGTAACCCCAGACTAATACTGATTTGGCCAAATAAGTGCAACCTTGGTGTACCTGTCTACCTACCGTACAAAACTATAACTATAACTGTTGATTGAGGCGCAGGTGACGATTATAATCCATATGACATGGAGACTGTATACCATGGATCCTTTTGGGTCTATCATTCGTCATTTCTGACCAACGTGATGGCTGGATTCACAAACAAAAATACAATAGTATTGGTCAAATCGGTCGTCAATTTGGCATATATTTTTTTGACTGGGCAAGAATGTGAAAAAATAAATAAAGGGGGACTCAGGCAAGAAATATGGTGTGAAACTATTCCGCCAAGTGGAGACACCTACCAACACTACTTTATCCCTCTCTCTCTCCCTCCCTCCCCACTTTCACCCCCACTTTTCTCCCAATTTGGTTTATAAAATAATTTTATTTATTACGAAATATCCAGGAAATATAATGGTAACAGTCCAAAATAAATGATTTTTGAAACAGGGTGGCAATGGGTCACTGGCACCAGAGGATCGCCGGAAACGGCAATGAAACAAGATGGTATTCGTTGTCACAGGTCCAGCCATTTTTTCGAGAGAGAGAGAGAGAGAATCGGGTTCATAATATTGAAGGGATGTGGAGACGGGTGTTGTGGATATTAGAGTAGTGAATATGCGTGTGGGTGTGGGCACATACCTGGCGCGCTAGGTATGTGCCCTCTTTGAATAGAGTAGTGTTGGAAGTAGCCTGGGGCCCTGCCGGATTCACAGGTACGAAAAATATATATACATAATAACCTGACCTAAATAGTTTGAAGGCTAGGGGTGTTTTGACTGTAGGGAAATTCTTGACCAAATGGGCGAAGAATAATGTGAATCTAGAGCACGCTGACTAAAGTACACTAACTTGACTGCCCATTATGGGCAATTGCTACGTGACGCATACGGAACTACGTGTAATTGACTAGGGTGATGAGTGGCACACTAGGGGATTAGATGTTCCGATACTCACCAAGTAAATACTATGTGGGACTAGGCCAGTCAGCCCTTGCGAACGTTACTGATAGGCACTCAATGATTAGCTCCCAATGCGAACTTAAAACATTGCCTTCCAGTTATTGAGGGCAACTGAGGGGTAGTGGTGGGGGGAGACAACGCCAATTCATCCGGCTGTCAGTGGATGTACTTGAATAGTAGAATATACTGACACGCGGGGAATGGCATGGATAGATAACACGGGAACTGTTAGGCGGGCGAGGGGAGAGTGTCCATCGGCATTCCCACCACCTGGTATGCCCTGATGACCCCCCAAATTAACGACCGGCACTTGTGCATACCTCTACTCGGAACTAACAAATGCCCTTAAAGGGGCGCCCTCTCGTTTACGTTTCGTATTTTTATTTTATTTTATATCCACATTGATCCAACTCGGAGGTGTCTTGGCCTCGATGGGCGGTGGCTTCGATTGAGAGAGGGTTATACTCCAATGGTATTCACATCCCCACGAACCTGAGGAGGATAGCCGGATGGCGGCCGAGGGACGCGTGGATTTCTAGCGCTAAAGTTATTTGGAGGTCAAGGCGATGTTATTCCAAATCATGGGATACGCACTAGATGGACGATAATCTGGTTGATAATAATAATGTAGCGCACACTCAGACCAACTGTATACTCAAGGTGGAGTTAAAACGTTTAGTGTCATTAGCAGCTTTAGTGGTTTGGCTTCGACGATCTCGCACTCCCCACCCCTCACCTCCACCTCTCTTCCCTCCAAATATAGCTTTAACACTGTGTTGTCGGATTACTAAATAAAAGGGATATGGGGAGTTAAGTGAAAATGGGGCTAGTACGGTCCTCAGGTCTGGGAATATACAACCTGCCCATCCATGTACCATAATGAAGCCCGCGTTTACATCCGGGCAAGGCACACGACAGGGGCATGGGTGAAATCGAAAACTACGCGATGTGCTTGTGTGTATGTGTGTGACGGAAAATGTACCAACAATGCGGCAGCTACGCCAAAACCCAAGGGAAATTACATCAAAGTAAATTGAGGTAACGGGGGGAGGGCAGGATGTGAGAGGGCATCAATTGGCTGGCTATTGAAGGAGGAACCAATCAACGCCGTTAACTGCGAAGTGTGGTGGAGGAGGATCGGCCAGCCATTGTGGAGGAGTGGGTGGTGGGAATGGGTTCTAAAGAGAATATACATACTAGAATGAACCTCCTAGTGGATTCTGAAGCGGCAAAGGGTAACCGAGAGAGAGGAGGGGGGGTTGAAACCCCGAAATTGCTAGAATGTGTGGTGTAAGTTACTTTAACAGACAGCGTGAATGGCAGCTAATAGTGATTTTAAGGGATACCCTAATAGAAGACCATGTTCCACCCCGATATTATGACGCAGTGAATTGAGCAGAAAAAAGGGGTGGTGTAGGCTGGCTTCTTCCGTTGAGAGCCATGATTGACAGTGCTAATAGTTACATTGACCCGATCAGAAAATACATAAATACCGGCTGACTCATATGAAATTGAATTTTCTTTGCAATATTTTGATTGAGAAGTGATGGAAGATGGTCACCCCAATATCTCGGGGCCGATTGGCGTAGATTAGTGGGAATGGAGGGGGGAGAACGCTACCCAGTTGTAGGGTTAGACGGCCCATATGGGTGGGTCTATAGCAATATCATCTTCCCCCGCATGACTCTCCAGCTTCCCCCATTCAACGCCAGGCTCTAGGACTAGCCGTGGCTCTCTGCATTCCCTGATCAACCGAAAAAGGGACCCTTCGGGTTGCATGGGATTACTTGTTAATTTTCGAGGAACCGGGGAAGAGAAGAAGGGGGGTTGGGAAGAGAGAGTGAGAGAGAGAGAGGGGGGTGGGAGGTAAATCTGCACAGCCAAATAGGTATAATGGATAACCCCTCGGCCGGGGCATGCATAGTGCTGCAGGTTCTTTAAAGTGTGTGTATGTATGTTAAGGAGGAAAGGTGATAAAAGAGGGAGATGGGATGAGACGGGGTTTAGACACCGCCTAAATCTCGCCCAAGCTCGGCAGATGATGGTTTAATCGGGAGGGGACAGTTAATTTTATTGCAGGCTGATTCGCGTAACAACCCCTTCTTCCCTCCCCTACCTCCACCCCCTTCATTATCGGCAACTCACATGTACGCACCAGCGTATGCAAAGCTTGGCAGTGAGCCCACTGAAGATTTTAGCCGTCATCGCCCCTACTTTCCCGCATCTGCTATCCCTGTTGCGCAGTTGTATACCTCCTCCTGGCCCCACCCTTGCCGTGCAGCTAGAGGGGGAGCCAACCCAGTGTCAACCTGGGTTTACAAAAATAAAAATAATCATGGGGATTCCCATTCCCTCTTATTATTAGTTTACCCGCTCTATGGATATATCGTAGTTTCCACTAACCCATACCTATACCCCCTCCCCACACACCCAGCGCATTGCTTAGGGGAGCGGGTCAGCCGGGAGTACCCTACTGCCCGTTAATCAGTCCACTCATGGGCACCTAAACAGCGACAGAGTCAAGGGTGTATTATTATGGACCGCGATCGTAGTTGGCATTCCAAGCCTCTATTTGTGGTGGTGGGAATGGGGCTGAAGCGGTGGGCAACAAGCGGAATTGACGGGTCTGTTCAAAGTGAAGTTCCATCACCCAATATGGCAACATGGAGGGGGAGACCTATTCCACAATATGCTATATAAATGGAAGGTGGCTCGGGTTGCCCCTCTAATTATGGTTATTGCGTAGAATCCGGTAATTATACTGATACGAAACTATTTGTTTTTACGAAACCTCGGATGCTGTTTGACGATCGTCATTGAGCGGACGAGCTCACTGCTACATTTGCATACGTTTACCAAAACTAACTCAACGCCCTGTTTTCGCTTCCCCTATTAGAAAGCCGGAGAAATTCGGCTTCTCGATTAAGCTATACTCAGGGGCCTATGGGCCATTGGGGCTCGGTTCGGAATACCCAAATTGTATTATGAACCCTCTACTGGGTTACTCCTTTCCCTAATTAATATTATTCCTTCTGAGGCATCGCCTGGGTAATCGTGATGAAAAGGGGATGGTTACTTGGGCGGGTATTCCCCAAATAGATAGGCGATGGGAGTGGGGGGGGTGTTCTCTCCCTGCCGATTAGCCCCTGCCTCAGTTGCCGACCCTCCCCCCTTCTCCCTCCCAACCGCATTTTTCATGTATCTTTATAAAGGCGAAGGGAAAAGCCATCTGATTGGGTTGGTTCGAATTAAGATGCTTTGCCTTACTGGGATTCCAACTCCAATCGATGTTAAGGGATGTGGAGGGGAGGAGAAAGAGAGAGGCGGTTTATTGTGGTTGTTGTTGTGATTATGGTAAGGGAGGTTGGCACTGGCGGTAGAGGAGGTTTACTGTGTCGTTGCTTTGATTGGAACGGTAGACCCAAAATGGCCAATGGTTTAAGATGAACAGCTGTTTCACTGTGAGTTCCCCCCTCCCCTGGCAACACTCCAAGGCCAATCCCCAAAACCGGTAACACTGCGAACTGAGCCTCAAAGGGAATATGGGGGCCGGGTCTATTATATTTATATAGCGCACTAGCCATCATCGATTGTACTCGTGCTCCGCCACTCCCTCCCTCCCGCTCATGGAAGTAGCAGAAACGGACATAAACGTGTCATTATGCCATGATTCAGTCAATGGTAGTGGACGAGTGTAGCAGAAGGGTTTCCCCGCCTCAGGTCGGTGTGGTACTTTACTAGTGGCAGATTTGTTATGTGAGAGAGTATACACATGTGTTGAGTAACAACGATTCGTCGGCACGGGTGTAAGCATAAAATTACTATTACGAGTTACAGTTAATGGGGAAATACTAGGAGGGCCGTATACATTGAGGGACTACACCAAGGGGCTTCTCCACTGGGTACTGTACGATTTGCCCTCCCCCTCGTAAACGTAGCAGGGTGGTCAGTGTTGGCGCCAAATAAACCAAATCAAAGCAGCGTACAGTGTGTCATTGAAGATAAGGGGAGAAAAGGGGGGGGAAGGGCAAAGCCGGGAGTAGGTTTCGCTTAATAGTTGAAAGGTAGCAACTGAATACGGAGAATTGTAGTGACAGGACAATGGCCAGGCCATTCGAGTAGTGCGGTGACATATTTTGCTGTAGAGGGAGGGGGGTACAAGGTATAATCTCACTACCATCGCCGTAATTCCCCCCTCCCCTCCCCACCCACTTTCCTCTGGCCCCATTCTACCACGACTGGGTGGCTTCTTTCCCTCACCCGTAATTTTCCCTCTCCTCCCCCTTTATCCGCGCTCTGGGGGGCTGGGATAGCTCCTCTATATTGGTATTCTCAGTCATCCACAGTTTCCGCTGTCCCCTGACCCTTAAGCAGCCCCCATGGGGCCAATCAACAAACGAGAGAGGGTCATTCAGTATGGCCCAGTTGGGAAAATAAAACATACCCACCAAGACTCCTACATCCCTCTAGACGAAGTAGAAACATATATAGAACTAAGCATGTTGGCAATTAAGTGCTGGCTTCAGGGGGAAAGGGGTTGACCAGGGAGACCAACGGCTCTACGGAAGTGAAGGGTGGGGATAGCTAGAATGTGGCCAATAAATATAAATGTATAAAGACCTAAGGCTGAAATCAGTGTAGAAGAGAAGTCATTGGGAGATTTTATAGAGAGATCAACTACCGGAGAGAATGGACGAGAGGGATATGTGATCTCCCCCCCCTTAATATAGGCGGGTAACCGAATGGCTGGGCGGGAAGGAATGGCGGGGCAATAGATGGATAAGCGGTCGCGGCCAATATAGCCTAATTCTACTTGTAGTGACGGAGGGGATGGGCCGTCGTCGGGTGGAGAATGCGGGAGACTGTCTTCTGCATGCCGGTGGGTGTTACACACAGTTCTGCGGATAGAATGCCCGACCCGATGGAACTGTGCCGGAAGAGGGGTGTGTGAGAGGATGGGGCGACTGAGTGATAGGCAGGAGGAGAACGAGGAATAAGAGGAGGGAAGGGAGGGGGTCCTAAGCCAACGAAATCCCTAACTAGAAAAATCCACCGTGGCTACCAGTGGGGTGACTACAAAAATCGAGGCGGGGGATGCCTAATCTCACCCACTGTGTGTGTGTCGCTGCACCCCTTCTCCAGCTCCCCTCCCCCCTTTGAGTCGCGATTTATCACGCTGTCCTTGGGCTTCCCCCCGTTTACAACGGTTATCGTTTATATATAGTTTTTAATTTATGGTTTGTTTTGGGAACGACCCACACTCGCACTGCTCAGTCCACCAATAATGTCGACGGATAAAGACACAGAGGTGAAAGGGCCGATCCTTTCTTTTCCTCGTCTCCTTTCTCCAACCTGCTATTAAGCCGATACGGTTAGGTATGCAGGAACCCGATTTTGGCAATGCCAAACCAAATAAAAAGCGGCCGGGTCGATCACTTTCGCCGTGGTTAATTTATATGGCAAGCAGAAAAAAGTGGGTAATAATCGCCAGGTGCGAATGGGCCACTTACTTAATGGAATGGGTCAACCAACCCCACATTCCCCTCCTCCGATTATATCGCTTAATTCCCGACTGCCTTACCTATCCACAGCAGCCTCCTCCTCCTCCTGCTCCCCCCGTCACCCCCATTATAGATTGGGGGCGTTTCTTAAGTGGAGCAGCCGATGGTGATTGTTATTCCCCACTGCTTATATATTTGTATTAATCGCAGCACCGCCGGGGTTGCCAGCAGACCCTTTTCATTTACGCTGCGCGATTGGACCTAGCCGCGGTACATCGGCCCCAATTACAACTTGCATGTGCGCGCCAATTCGACCTACTCCAGTCGCGGTTCGTGGCCACTTCCTCCCCCCCTCCTCCCACGTCATGAAACCATTCACCCCCCTCCCCAGGGTGTCGAGCTGACTAAAGATAGAGAGCGAGAAAGCGACTGGGTGAGCCGAAGTGATTTCCAGCGGCGGAGTTGAAAGAAAGGGAGTGTGGGAGGTGGAGAGATACGCGAGGTCGGTAGAACTTCAAGGAGGCACCCCAAGGTAATCGAATTGTGGAGGTGCTCGGGACAGCTGAATTCGGAACTGAATAGTTCCCCCCCCCACTTCCTCAATTGAAGGGCACAAGGGGGACTGGAATGGTTATGTTGGCCCTTGGATAAGTATAGGATCATCCCTGGGATGATGTACATCGGGCTGGTGCCGTATGCGGGCATGTGTTATTTTTTATTCAATGTGGGTGTGGGGTGACGATAAAGGGGGTATCGGGGACACGTCGTCTTTGAGATATCTCAAGCGGGGCGCAGCGCGGAAGGGATGGGGCCGGTACTAGTCGGGCCGCTTAAAGCAGTAAGTCGCCATTCGGGTGCAGCAGCGGTAGTGATAAAATAGAGGAGGTAGGACAGATCGGGACGATAAGTGCTGATGGGATTTCCGAAGGCTTACAGCCGCTATATTCATTAGGCAGTGCGTCGTAATCTATTTCCTGGGCTGATATGCTAGAAAGTGGATTACCATAAGAGGATGACGTCCAGCGTGATTTAAGAAAAGTTGGTGGTGCCAGACCGGGTAACGGAACTAGCACCAGACACGGCAACTCCTTAACGACATAAGGGTTGGGGGGCTATTTCGGGCTTCCAAGGAGTCGAAAGGGGACTACTAAGGAGCGCGACCCGGCAAAGTAGCGACGAGGGCGCGCGTGAAAGGTGCACCAAGCGAGATGGATTATATAAATCCAGGGAGGATAAAGAAGGGGAATCCGAACCCGTCGTCTATAATACCCCACGGTGGCTTGGCCCCGTTCCCTTTTCCCTGTCCCGACTAGTGGTCGTACTGGAGGGGGGAGTGTGCTCCTTTAATGATACAGTCTGACACACGTACACAGTGGGTAAGATGAAGAAAGGAACCCCCCTTTTCTTATATTGGCACCCCTCCCTCCCTCTATTCCTAGAGGCGCGCGCTGGGCGGATTGCAGCGACCACCCTCCCCTGGGCCACCCCTTTTCCCCCGCCCTTATAAAACAGGCGGCTGTCCCACCACCAGCCCGGTTCTTCTTCGACTGCTGCTCATTGTATTGTCAAACCTCACTATACTTCTACTTCTACTTCTACTATTACTACTACTACTATTTCAACTGCCTATCCTCCATTATTCTCTACTCTCTCTCAATCCTTCTTGTTCTTTGATTTCCATGAGTTCTCCTGCTTTTCTATTGTATTTTCTTCGTAAATTACTCTTTCATTGATTTATTATCAACCGTTCAATTAATTGTTCCATCACCCTATTGCCACCGCCTAATATTGCGGTGCTGGCCCTTAAAGTCCCTCTTTTCCACCCTAACCCCCCTTTTTTTACAGTGGCCTGGCCCGCCTCTTCTTCCCCCCCCTCTCTCTATATCACCTCTATATCTCACCGTCTATTATCTAGCCAGGTGTGTCAATTCCACTCTCACTATGCTTCCCCCCCGCACCAATAGTATCTACCACGATGGCCTGCCGGAACAAACGGCCACCGCCGTGC
>JANBQC010000197.1:25004-43812 GCA_027576995.1 Dimargaris cristalligena
GACCGGTCCCAACGAAAAGCGGCACTGGTGCAGCCACGCCGGCTGTTCGGCCCATTTCCGGCGGCTGGAACACCTTCGGCGCCACAATCTCATCCACACCAATGAGAAGCCCCATCGGTGCACCGTGCCCGGGTGTGATAAGCGGTTCGCGCGGCGGGACAATCTCAGTCAGCACATTGATACCCATAAGCGGCACGTACGACACCAGTCCGTTGCCGAGGCTCCTGGATTCTCGCGGCACCCCGTACTGCTCGCACCCGCGCCCATCGTGAAGGGCAGTGGTAGTGCTGCCGTGGTCGGATCGGAAGCGGGGATAACTACTACTACCACTACTATTACTCCTCCTTCTACCGCCACCACTACCAACGCCAATCCTACCTTCCCCACCCCATCCACCTCCTAAATAGTCATCAGACCATTCGGATGATGGGGGTCTCTAAGTGTGGGTGTGTGAGGGTTACTTAATTGGGGTTGATTGCCGCCCCCCATTGTCCTTCCTGCTTAAATGAGACTGACTCGGTTGGCTTACACTATTATTACCCATATATCCCCCCCTCTCTCTCTCTCTAGGTCCCTGTTCCTTTTTCCCTTCCTTTTCTTCTCTGCTTACCTTCTGTGCAGGTTTGCACCTGTAGTTTTAGATTCCCTACTAATCGGTTATTTATTAGCCAAACTCATATTCCATACCCCTTCTTACCTTGCTAGTCTCCCCCTATTTCTTTTCCTTTAATTACTATTAACCGTCCCTCTATTCGCATATTTATATCCCCGTAATTTGGTTCTGAATTTCTTTCATTTGCACTCCCCCTCCCCCCTGCGATCCTTTCTTTTCCTATGCTATCACTGTAATGTATTCATATCTAATTTATCCCCCCTCCTCCTCCCCCTCCCTACTTTTGGCTCTCCTCTTATCTATGACTTACTAGAGATCTGATGATCAGTAATAGGACTTGGTGACCGTGGATCTCGTGGTTGCCTCTTTACCTATAATTGAAGAGTGGCCTATTTAACATACTGATTAAACCTGGTTGTTTGTCGCGCTATCCTTTGGCGTACGGTACTAAATGATGTAGCCCCCTAGTTAGAATGGGCTGCGCGTGTTTTATAAATTATGAAATTCCGACTTACCAATGATTAAATTCGAAGGCAAATTGTGGCTATAGCATACGGGTGATACATGTCCCCGTTTATGTGGCTAGTCCTATTAACCGAGGTCATTGGGAATCACCCTAAGAATCGGGCCTAAATGGATGTAAGCGAGTATCCGTGTACAGTTGATAAGGGGTCATCCCCAGCCGGTTGTTCGGCGTTTCTCTGTACAACTGTTTCCAGAATGTATTTTCCCATCGGTTGGGCGATTTTGAATTTAGCCTAAACAGTGCTTTCCATCTGAAATCTAGTTTACTAGAGGTGGAGCATATAGCAGCCGTATATAATTATTCAATAAAAATGGTCGGGTAAGAGTAGATGGGAAATGCATTTTTAACGTGTAAACTTTGGCTTAACAAATTGGGGGTTCATTGCACAGTTGGACCAAGTTTCGCCCATAATTAATCACAACCCCTACTTCAACAAGCTGATTTGTTCACAGCTGCCATTGGTGGGCCGAGGAGAGTTCGTGTCGAGCCATTAAGTACTAATGGCTGAGTGGCATTCGGCTCCATTACAATAATCGAAGACAAAGTAAACCATATACGTAGAGGCTGGATGTTAGTGGAGGGTAGTGAATGAAGCCGGCAACAGCATAACATATGAAGCTATGAAATAAAAGTGGCTGTAGCCATAACAGAAGTTATTATTTTTGCAACTCCTCCCCATTTGTAAGAATCCAATGCCGAGTTGGGAGGCTATATTTACTTATAGGCAATATTATTCAACGCGTCCATAGCTTATGCACCGCCCTGGTTTCTACTCTCTGGATGCTCCCCAGTCTAACGAGTCTTCAGTTAACCCATCAGTAGAAATAATTAAGCGTGTTAGGATATTCAGGGCATTTCATAATTTTACCCATGTCATGCTTTGTTTGACCCTCGAATTTTGAAATATCCCTTTCATTAGGTCCTATTCAAGATTTGGCAACCAAGTGACTCCTAGCCCCCATTTAATATTCAGATGTGTAATCCTATAGCCCAGTATTCACTTTCCTAGTTAATAGTTAACATTATTCGTACCATCGGGGACTTGTGAAAATAGGTCATATCAAATAGCTACAGTTGCGGGTTTTTAAACCTATACGTGAAAATATAAATTCTCTACGGCGCAGGTACTCAATTAAGAATGTGCTGATCAATTTTGTCAGCACTAGACACCTCGCCGCTTTACGGGCCAATTATCCCTAGTTTGTAAGGCGAGCGATGGAACAACGTCGGTTGGTTAGGGATGCATGGACTTGCCTAAGGTTACAAAATGCGGATAACCTGTTCCGCCCAGAAGGGTTTTTTTCCTTCTACAGCCGGGTGGAACGGGCTCCCGTCTGAAGGGTCCACACTGCCCTGATTAGTTCGGCGAGCCTTCCGAATCAGCGATTCATTGCGAATCCCTTAAAGGGGCTTCTCTGTGAGACGGTCGCCAAAGAGGGTCCCACATACCAGTGCAGTGGATACAGGTGTGTGTGGCAATCAATTCTAACCAGTATGAGGGTAACGGGCACAATGGACAACCTCCCCTCCTTTCCCCCGACCCACCCAAGCAAAGCGGTTCAGTCGGGAGCCTGGAATTCGTTACTATATAACTTAGAAACCCAGAAAAAATAGGCCGAGAGTGGGTCAATTCGTGTTTTGGCATTCCCATTACAGTATATTTTAGCGGGCAGTGTTCGGCTTATGAATGCAAGACTACAAACCACCGAAGGCACTCTCCCCTCCCCATGTATCCACATAGCGGGATGGTAGAGCTATTATTATGTGGTCGATACCAGACTGAGGGTCCCACTGGGTCGTCGATTAGATACGAGTTGCTAGTACCAAGTAATGAACCTATGTACCGTTCATTCCAACCCACAGTCATTATTACAGTCCCACCTTTTTCAGACTGAAGAAACTATTACTTTGTACTATGCGATCATATTACAATGGGCTTTATCCGGACATGATGCATAGCAATGTCACATTGCAAAGCACTTATCAGTCGACTGGCTGTATTTTTGTCTTCGTTACAAACCCGTAGGCCAGTTTTACCACCAGTCCTCCTTGGGCAAGAGTCCTTGCAATGAGATGCATTATTGACAGGCTCTTTGTAAGTATCTCTCACCTCCCCGTGGCTTCTCATTACATCGGTTGGCGCCGATTTCTGGACCACTAGAATATAAAACGAGTAGTAGTGGCAGTAGTAGAGGTGGACATATGTACGAACAAGTATGACTGGCTATACCAAATGCAACCGTAATAGAGAATGTGAATGCCAGGAGCGATGGGAAGGAAAAGGGGAGAGAAGCGACATTTAATCTAGAGTCAATCATACCAACGATGCTAACCCCATGCAATACCGATAGTGTACCACACCACCCACCCATACGTGGTAGTGTCCCCTCTCTACTTCTTAGCAGCCCTGTATTCGATCACCTAAAGAGATAATATATTGGGTAACAAAGCACACGGAACTATGAGGCTACCGGTTGCATCGCAGGGTAATGGGGGCGCGTGTCATTGGAGTAGTGCGACCCTGCATTTTACGAGCCCCTGATCCTAATCCTGGCTAACCCTCTTTCTCTCTCTCTCTCTCTCTCTCTCCCGTTCTCTCGCCCACTGGGTACAGAATTTATAGTATAAAGGGTTTTTTATTCATACATGTATACGTTACTATTCTAGGCACACTAGACATTTACCTGTGTAGTTATGTATGAGACCGTGAGGCCGCTATGTATAAGGGAAAGGGTATTTAACCTAGCCATTCCCCAGCCATCCCCCTAGCTTACGCAGCCGGCTCGCCACGACCAACTAACCCCCCCTCTCTCCCCTTCCCATTGCTTCATTTCACTCTCATCCATATCCCTCTCTCAATAATTATTCCCGTGTTTAGACTTTTATGGCTAGCTGATATAGTCACAAATTATCCCCTTTAATGATTTCTTTTGGTTGTTGGCTCCCCCTCGCTCTTTAACGTTTTGTAGAATTGCTTCTTTATATTATTCAGCAAGTAAAATCGACCCACATTTCTTTTTTTCTTGAACATCGCATGGTTCATCGCACCCGCCTTACTCCACCTCCCGTACCAGGAACTTATTAATTCATTTTATCCTGTCATAAGCTTGCTGATTGCTTTAGCGCGGTATTTCATCCTTCTCATTTCACGACTACACCCCCACCTTTTACGAACACCATTTATAATATAGAAGATTGTTATTCCTCCCAAGCAAGATTTCCTCCGACTGCAGTCACTAATTACCGCTATTAACATTTTCCATTTTCCTTCAATTACTCTGCTAATCTATCTATTTATTTCGTTGCCGAACTCGTATCTGACAGCATTTGTCACCTGGTTTCCCCTTAACTTTCTTCGTTATCATTCATTTTGTAGACTGGCTCTTCCATCTCCTGTCCACTGAACCAGTGTCAACCTTGATTCCCTGCCATCCCCTTCCCCTGTCTGATTTCTCTCACTTGTAATTAGGATTTATATAAGGGTATCTCTCCCAACTCCTGAATTCCATTACATTTTAACGTGATATTAACCCCTGTCACGCCGTCCGAATTGGGATAGCTTAAATTGTGCAGCGCTAGTGGAATCCGTCCTGAATTCAGCTTTGTTGACTACTCGCAGTGACTTTATTATAACTGCTCACTGGTCCCACTACCGATTAATTTAACCACCTGCAGATTGTGTATATTGCCTCGAGGTTCGTCAACCATTTACGGTCCCTCAATCACTCTCTCGTTTCCCCTATCACCAAACACTAGGTTAAGAGCGGTAGACAATATGACCTCGGATCCTCGCATCCTAATAAATCCAGCGATGATTAATTTCGTCAAGGCCATTCCCTCCTTGAGCCCGGATACTTACCCCACAGCCCGAAGTCCCGCACCCCCGAGTGGCCGTAGTAATAGTAATTGTAGTAGTAGTAGCAATAGTACTACCCCTATTCGAATGGCTAGTGACACTCGGTCCGTATTATCCCATCCGTGTCCCAGTCCCCAGCCTCTCGCCACCACCTCATTCGGCGGGAATTATTCAGTCACCATGGACTGCAGACGTGCCCCACTGTCGCTCTCCTGCACGGCCGACTATCAGGCCGGTTTCTGGAGTCCCATTTCAGCCGAGCGTCCCCTACCTCCCCTCTCCCATGAATCGAGCCAGTTGGCCCAGTCCCCCACGGTAGTTGTCCCCAAACCCCTCTCCACCCGCTCGGCTTCCTTTCACCCCACTACCCCCATGGGAGGTGGTGGCGGTGGTTCAGCCCGGAACAGTAGCAACAGCAGTACGCCTGGTTCGCCGTACCCCTATGCGGTGCCTCCGTTCAAGTCCTTCACTCCTGACCTGCGCTCAACTCGTCATTCGGCTACGGCCCCCGGTGCATACTGGTCGCCGCTGACCCCCATGGGGGGCCCTATGTACACCCAAAGTCCCTGTGGAGGGGGTTCAGCTACCCCCAGTCAGAAACGCAATCGGCTCACAGCCTTCACCCCAAACCACCCTCAGCCCCACTCCCACTCCCACCCGGGTGACCATGGCGGAGGGTTTTCCCCGCTCAGTCGGCCGGCTGGCACGACCCTCGTCCCCCCCACCTACCCTTACGATTATTTGCCGGGACCTGGGCCATTGCTCCATGATTCCCCACTGGCAGTACGTGTGCGCGGGTGCGGAGGGCCCCCTCCCACCATGAGTCCATCGGGCCCCGGGGGAGGAGGTTCCCTAACTCCCGTTACCGCGCCGCATACGCCCCACAAATCCCCTCCTCCCCTAGGTAGCGCGTCAGCGGCTACGGGTAAATTGGAGAAACCCCGGGAAACGTACTCCACACTAATTGCCCGGGCCATCCTGGCTAGTCCCGGTCGCATGGCCCGTCTGAGTACCATTTATCGGTGGATCAGCGACCACTACCCGTATTTCCAGACCAAGGAAAGTCAGGGCTGGCAAAATTCGGTGCGCCACAACTTGTCGCTAAACAAGAGTTTTATCCGTATCCCCGCTGATCATTTCAGTAATGGCGGAGGTAAGGGTGACTACTGGACCATCCATTCGGCCCATCTGGAGAAGTTTAGCCATTTACTCCCCGGCAACGCTCATAATGCCTTGGTTCCCCCTCGCCCGCTCGTGGCTTACCACGGTGGGATGGAACTGACGCCCAAGTATAAGTCAGCCTACCCGGGGTACGTTTTCCCCATTTCCCCCGGGTATCTGTCCACCCCGGGTGGTGGTATGCCCCCTCCGCTGGGTCGGCCGTCCATGGCCGATTCGTACGCCCGTTTTCTAAATGGCAATGGCAGTGGTGGCGGTAGTGTAGGGGGAAGTCCATTACCGTCCATGGTCGGACCCCTGCCGTCGCTCACTCTGCCTCCCATGAGCGGCGGCAGTCCGTCGCTGAATCGTCGGCATTACCGGTCCCCTCGGTTCTTTAACTCGGCCGCTTCGGGCGAGACTAACCCGGCGGGCAGTTGTCCCACCTTGCCTTACACTATGGATGCTATGGCTACACCAACGAAAACTCACCCGGGTCTTAGCCATGGTGTGCGGCGCTTCCAGCTACACACCCCACCGGCCATGCCCTCACTCAAAGAGACCCTTCCACTTTCCCCCACTGGGTCGATTCGGAGTAATCCCGAAACAGTGATATCCGATACTTCCGACGACTGGTCGGAGCACCAAAGCCTGTGCAAACGGGCTAAAGTAGACCACCACCATACGAGTGACGACGAGACTGATTCCAACTTCGTATCGCCCACCCTCAAGGGATCTCAGCTACCCACGTCCCAGGGCGATCTTCTGACCTATAATTCGGTCCGTTCGGAGGAGTTCACCCGTCGTACCCCATCATCACCGCCAGCGCATTCCTCTGTATTGGACATAAAAAATCTACTCAATTAAAAAACAGGGCTTTTTGACAGTCGACCTGGTATACGACTCTAGCGGTTGGTTACTATTAAATTAGTTTTGTTGTTCGGTTTTTAGTTCTGAAGCATATTTAATAAACACCAAGCCCCGTCTTTTTGATTTTAATGATCTATAGTAAATGAGGTGCTGACCAGTCAACGCCATGAGGGCCTTACCCTACCCACCCACCATGATCAGCCGGATTTGGGATAGATGAGCATCAATCACAGTCATCTGGGGGGTATGGTAGAGAAGTTCCAATATAGGCCAAGGTTCAATATAACTTTGTTTACCTCCTGGTGGGGGGAGGAAGAGTAATTAATCTAACCTTACACATGCTCCCAGCCAACATCCCTTGGGTCGCTTTACCCGTACTGTCACTGTGAGTGAACACAAAGGGAAGCCGTGAAGGATACCCCCCATGTTGACCTCATCTTTCAGTGTAGCTAGATTTCATTCGTTTCCCTATTTACTTTTACCATCCACCTTGCGCGATCGTTGGCCAGTATTCTTCGCTAGACACGCCCATACTCTTGCGGCAACTTCCGCCACCTTGTCGAACCATCCCCGTTGCTAGTTTATTCTCCACTTTACCATTACCAATAGGATTCTCCTACGGTAAACACCCGTGGTCACTCGCGTGCCGCTTTCCAACTCTCGTCCGTAGCCCAAGTAGATCCAGCGCCGTTTGTTGGTTTTAAAAGTCCGCAATATGGGCTGTTGCTATAGCCACGAGTCCGGCGACGACGACTCGGTAGGTTAGCCATTTCAGAATTCGGGCTTTGTCCACTACCCACTTATACCTATAGAATATAGCCCAGTTTCGAGTTGCGCCTACCTATATGCTCACCTAATCCCTCCCAATTTCCCCCTTTCTGTTTTGCTGTTCACCCCCCCCCCTGGTCAGGCCGCCGCATCGCCTTTGTTGGGCGATCGCGAAGTTCCCTCCTACACCCAGGAACCCCAACTACCATCCAATCCTAGTTCGGACACACTAACCCGCCAGGCCCAGGATGATAGCGAGTACCAGCGCCACATTGTGAGCAAGACCGAACATGAGCTGATCCAGGCTACTCCATTTACCCAATATAACCCCAAGAGTAGTGCGGACATCAACCACCAGGCGGCCGTCTACCGTGAACTCATGAAGCAGTACGACCCCGAAGAAGACCCACGGCCCCGCGAGTCCATTGACCTGGCCGAGCATAGTGTGCCCAGTCGCACAGCCCGCCCCGCCCCGCCGCCGGAGGGTCGGCCGCGCACCCAGACTGCCGTAGGCGACCCCTCACCGGCCACTGTGGTACCGCGCCCGGGGGTCGCCGGCAGCGGCTCCCCTAGTCGTCGACCCCGGAGCTACGGGGGCCGAGGCCGTTTCCCGAGTCTATCCCTGTCGGCTACCCCCACCGTATGTGACCCCCGAACGCTGTTTGCGGAGGGCATCGTGCGGGATGACGACCGTCGGTTGATTATGCAGACTATGGATGCGCTGGAAACGGCCCTCCAGCAGGACCAAATTCAATTCGTCGGCAAGGTCGTCGTGCCCCTAACTTGGCAAACCAGCCCTTAAGTCCCTTCCTCCCTATGCCGGCCCTCCCTGCTCCAAGCCAGGGTGCCGTCTCCCTTCCATTCCCGATATTCTCTTATCCAGTCATTCACTTGAACACCTATTCCATGATTTTTTTTATCTAATCTTAAACAATCATCTTTTCTTTTGTAATTTTTATCCCGGCTTCCCTTACTCTTCGGCCCACCCGGTATTCTCCTTCAACGGAGGTCCATTTTATGACCATGCCCGCTCTTTCCACCTTTTACCCGAGTATAGCCTTTAATGACAATACGACCCCCTAACGAACCTAGTGTATTTTATTAAACAGTTGACAATCTTATTTTTGTTTAATTCATACTCCATCCCTTAGTTTAATGGGCTGGGTATGGTAAGTACAACTGCTGCCTGATTCCACCAAGCCTGTCCCAATGGCACACCATTGCCCCATGTGCTTAACATATAGCGTGGAAATGGCGACCCGCGGTGGCTGAGTGAGTATCTGGGAGATGTACACCAACTATTAGGCCGGTGATTTAACTGGTGCTTTTCCGCTGGTTTGCAGGCAGGCTGGACTGTTTTGGCATAGTCCTTTTAAACAGTTTACGAGAACCCGGTGGTTTGTATCACAAGTGTACTATTGCTATGAATAATAGTCTAACTGTGCTCACGCGATAGGCGGTAGCCAAGAGCCCAAAGCTGCCGAGCTGTGGTCGGCTCGGGGACTATTTCGGGGTGTAGCTAAAGAAAGCCGGACCATGCTGCTTTGGTGAAGGTAGGGACGGCATCCGTCCATCCACCGCCTACTTGAAATGAGGGATATCTACATGAGCAACTATTAAAGCGGTGGGTACCCCGGGCCCTTAATAGGGGGGATCGAAGGAGTCGAGCAGGTACCGCGCTTCGGTTAAAGATAGTCCTGACCCTTGTACTTCACGGGGTCCCACTATTAGGGTCGTTGATTGGCACCATCGAAAAAGGGACAATAGTACAAAGAGCATTCATGGTTCCCTAGTCGCTATTTTTAGGCAAGGCCTACGCGCTGGACGAATGGTTAATCGAATCCGGGGGGTCCCGACCAGTTTAGTCGTGTGCAAGGCACCAAAACGGGACGGCCTAGGGGACTGCTGTGGTTGGGTATAGTCCGTCCTCTTCGTCTTTAATGTCCCTTCTATTTTTGTATGTTGGCGAGGCAGAGGCATAGAGAGGGAGAGAGGATATGCTTGCGGTGAGCCTTGGCAAAAGTTAGGCCAATATAAATACCTTGACCCAGCGGGCCCATGAAGCTACCCTATCCTAGTCAGCTACAGTCTTGCTATTCTATACCTTCTCCTTCTTTTATCACACCACCATCCACGGCAAAGTCCTTTTATTGTACATTGGCGATTATTATTCGGTCATACTCTCTAACCCCACTGTTTCGCCTCGACCATCACGATGAAGCTTTTTGTTGTCGCTCTGTGTATCGCCCAGCTGTCCATTGCCAGCGCCCTACCCTACGGGAACCCCATCAACATTCCATCGACCTACTCTCATAATCCTTTATCTTCGACGTTGCAGAACATCGGATACAGTCCGTATGAACATGGAAATACTAGG
Organism: Dimargaris cristalligena; assembly: GCA_027576995.1. Lineage (NCBI taxonomy): Eukaryota > Fungi > Kickxellomycota > Dimargaritomycetes > Dimargaritales > Dimargaritaceae > Dimargaris > Dimargaris cristalligena. Next base: position 35,173 of record JANBQC010000197.1, read on the forward strand.
GCCGGAGACCTATATGCCGATGCCTATTCCAACTGGGATGATGTTGAAGCCGGACCCGAAGTCTATAGTGATGTGCCCAATTACGGCCGTAATAGTAAATATGTCGATGCTGCCGAGAAAATCGAGAGCGAATCCCAGACCCCTCCCCTACCGTGGAATAGCAACCGACCCCGGTCCGCAGAAACCGAAAGAACTTTGGCTCAAGATTGGCGGTTTTAATAACGCAATTGTGCGCTTGTAGTGTCCATACAGCGCTCTCGGGCCTATCCCTGTATTTGGAATAGAAATAGCAGCAGTTAGTAACTTAGATTTTATTTAGTTTCGGGAATCTCTTAAACGCCTATTTTTTGGCTTTACTCCCTCAAGTGGGCTATTCGGTTGCTTAGTACCTATGGTACCTTTCTTTATTAGACACCAGCCAGAAAGATGGTTTTAATAAATCAACCTATCGATCTTTAACGTAATAATGCAGAGGGACAATGGTCATGGGTATCGGGGTCATGTAATCACATTTTTGTGGATAAATAAACCGGGTGATGCGGGTCTAATCAGCTCGATCCACAAGGACACTCTAACTTTCGAATTTAGGGCCCATATTCAAGCATTCGGCAGCGAAGCTTTGTATTCTACGATTCGTATCTACCTCTATTTGGGGTAGGGCTAGCCAAGATACACCATGGCAGTTCCAGTTGCGGGGATGGGGACAGAGGGGGAAGTTCGGTTCCAAGCAAATGTCCGTCCAATTTTACCATGTAATATAAAGGCATGCACTTATTTGGCAAGAGACATGGGCTTAGTTGACAGGTAGCAAATTCAAGTGTGACAAGTGCCTATAATGAGCGAGGGGGCTATGGTACAATTATAACCCATTTTAATCAGTACGATGGTGGGTGTCCCCCCGTAATCGGGCCAATATGTCTTCCATTCCCCATCTTCCCCAATCCCTCTCCGTCCAAGCACATTTAGATACCATAGGGCAACCAACTTTCAAGAGCCCACCTCGCAGAAATAGAAATAGATTGGGATTGTTATTACCAAATCATGAGCTACCATGGAAATCTCCCCCCTCTCTCCACTCTTTATGTGGTACCCTTGTCTCACCCACCTCTTTACACTCGGCTTGATCGGAAGCCATGTCACTCAGTATCTTTTTGATCATCTCTCCGAGCGCTGCCATATCTCCAAGGCACTATTATCTCTCCCCATCCTGTCAGCCGAACCATAAATAGCACACACACCCCTCCTCCCCCCTCCTCTTCCCTCCTCTTCCCTGCTCCATATTTCCCCCCACCATGTCCCTGCCAGCCCCACATCTATATTCCTCTGCAGAGTCAAGCTCTATCTAATTTCCAATCAACTTCTATACTTCTGATTACCCCCCCCTCCGGTATCTCCCCGCCCCACCTATTATTTCTATTATTTTCAAATTAATTTCCTTTAATGAGGGCCCTTCTCTTACCTATCACTCTATGGGTGCTCGTACTCACCCGTGACACGTTGGGACATCCCGCTGATAGAGAACGGTTCCCGGAGCAGTTGCATGACGTTGAAACACAGGTAGCCGCCGCCTCCCGCCCTTACATTGCTCGGTATTCGACAGCCAGTAAAGAAAAGCGTAAAGAAATCCAAACCGGATTCGTATTTAAAGATTTGATGGCTTTGCCCCAGGAATTATTCAATATCATTGTGGACCAATTGTCCCTGGGAAGCCTTTGGCAGCTATCCAACGCCTTTGAAAACATGCCCGAAAAATTTATGAGCAACCGTCGCATGCAACTCCTTATAGAGGTAACTGCTAGTCCCTTTCAATATGGGCAAACTTCTAGTATTTTTTTACCTGGTTGCATTCCACTTAAATTAATTAAGTGGTTCGCAGACAGCGGTACTTCATTGAGCTGAAATAACCGATTATTCCCGCAGAGAATTACGTTATATCGTTGCCAGTGAAATAGCCGTAATGGTATACGCTTATTTACATGCTAATCGATGCATTTATTTTTTATCATACCCGTATTAGACGAAGGTCTGGCCTTGTCTTGAAAGTGGGACCGCCGACTTTGCCGCGTTCAAAAAGCTTCTACCGGTGCAGGTCAATAGTGCCCTACTCGTTCGTGCCTGGGAATTCCTTTATGGTACCGCCTACAAAGAACTGAGATTAATGCGTATAGGCGGGAAATTGATGCGGGCCCATTTAAAATCGGCTTCGATTCCGGGAATATTCCAGGCTATCCATGCCGACTGGGGGTACCTTCACTACGGTGAACTATCCGCCTCTCAACGTAGTGTCGCTTTTCCATTAGTCGAGCTCCTGTCGGCTGAACCCATGGATGATCTGCTCCAGGCCTACCTCCAATACAAATTGAACGCCCAAAGGGCCAGTTCAGGCCCCCTGACCATCGCGATTGATTCCAATGCACCGGAAAAGGTAAGTAACCAGGCATCCGTTACATTTGACTGGCATTTCGGTGAATACCCTATTTACGAAGAAACCCTTATGGGTATTGGCGCCGTTTTAGCCTTTAATGGAGAGTACCGTAAACTATTAGGTCTGCTGGAGGCAATGGACAGGGGGTGTTCGTCCACCTCCCCCACCCTGCCCCGCTATCTGGCCCTCCTGGTTTTAGAGTTCGGTGGGATCGAGTTCCACGCGCGGGCTCTACATCTCGCTACCAAGGCCAGTCCGATGAAGGCCATGGCCCAGCAACTGGGTATGGCAAAGGCCGCCGCTCTGCTTCCCGAAGGTCAACCGGCTTGGGATACGCTTCAAACACTCAAACAGGCCACCGCCCGGAAGTTCATTCATATGGATTACGATGCCCAAGGGAAACTCCGGTTAGCTATTCGCGTCTGCCGGTCAACTGTAGTAAATTTGCTGCCCGATTTGGACACCCAAGAGTCGGCCTGGCTTCCCACATCCGAGGTCGAGGCAATTCTTGATTCGGTAAGCATGAGTATTCCCGACTGGCTACCTGAATATACCCAATATATGGCCAATTAGCGAAAATAGATAATTATATGGGGATTGAATTTGTTGAGTCGTGCGTTTGCCTTTGTTTGGAGAGTGGGCACGGGTGAACATTTTTGGTATACGTTCTTTTATTTCTTTATATATTTTTTTCTTCTAGATGTTACTTAGTTAGTTTAACATAATTATGGCTTTTTAATGGATGCTAGATGCATTTGCAGAGCTAATTGGTATAATGGAATCACCCCCCCCTCCATAATGATTTAACAATAAAAAACTCCAATAAGTTAGTGGGGTGGTTAACACAACCTTGAGCAGATACACTCCGCATTTTTACAATATCGAGAACAGCCATAAAGTGTGAGTTTGGTTAAGGAGAATATGCCTGAGTCCACCCAGCTGAATAATACAACTTGCTTATCAATATGCTGATACGAAACATATCTATACACACTGACCACTGAACCATTGGTTAACGACGGCTTATACTGGTTGCCATCCGATAAAGCCATTGTACCTACTTATGCTTTTAGCGCGTATTTGGGGACTTTTACTAGGGTATACCACCCATGCGCGGTTTGGATATCTTCCAGTACCGTAGCGGAGGATAATTGGCCCAGTTATACATAGGTATTAGGTGCAGTTTCCGTACTCGGCCACTGTTCCTCTCGGTGGGCAGTCATACCATTGCCAGCCCCATGCTGTCCTGTGGCGAGACCAGGGGGCGTATCTAGTAACCCTTCTATCCATTATATTAGTTTCCCAATTCGTTTCCTTATAATAAAGGTCATTAATGGCCATGAAGCTTCGACGTAAGCCTGTACGGTGGATTGTGCATCGACATGTGAGAATGATATCTGCATTTTTCAAGGTACTATGTCTATATAATTTTGCTACAACACAATTCATTCCAGACCCTACTAATCCAACCAGACTTGGAGGCTATTCAGGCTCATGGGTTACTTAAATTCTGGGGTCAAATCCCCAGGCCAATACCATTTTGCCTTGTATTTGATCCTGCCTTGGCTACACCCATACTGAATTCCTTTGATCCATTTGAAGCCAGCTAGCTGAAACCCCCTAAACCCAACCCCTCATATACCAATTTATCTCTCATGGATCCCCCCTACCCCAAACTGGCCAATATATTCTCCATGGTTACCTCATTTTGTATGGCATAGGGTGGTGTCCTGAGGCTGCCACCATCCCCACAGATCCTGGGATACCATATATGCAAAGCCAGATGATTAGGCGATGATCTGCCTGGAAAACTCTTGGGGACCTGATGCCTAAATTATTGGTGGCCAAAGTGAAGGGGGGAGGAAGGCCCACCACAAGTTGGGTCAAATTCACTATCTAGCTATTATGGGCACATTATGAAACCAACTCGTACTATGGTGACTATTAGATGGTATTTTTAATTTCGTCAGGTCTACGGTGCGTTTTTAGATGGAGCATACCCAACCCCATGATGAGCTGAAAGAGCCGCTGTATTAATTGCACGCTCACATAAAGCAAGGGTCTTAAGTGAAGACCTACTTGTTAGGGGGGTGCCCTCCACGCGGGTCACGACTACTCGGGCCATCTAGTTTGGGAGTTTCCAATGGGGAATACTTGAAACGGCTACGGAGGGTGACCACGAGGAGGCGCTCTACTCGCAATGGCCCAAATAGTGCCTGAACCAGCAATAGAGAGTCAGTTAGGCATAGTTGTGGCCAGATAGCACAGATTCTACCCCCTACTATGCCGATTGGCTTAGATCAGTCTTACTGGACTCTGTTCCCATTCCCCCTCCCTAACCACACCCCCGCCGATTTAGCGTTGGGTTTTATGAATTCCGGGTGCCCTTGACCACATTAACCGCGACTCTAGTCTATTCGCTCCCCTGTATTATTTTTTATTATTAAAGGACTCAAGGCCACCTTCCCTCTTTCGTAATGTTTCCACGGACGGCCACCCTCCGTCTGACGGGCCCAATCACCGCGTCGATCTCGGCCGTTCCCCGCAGCTGGTCCTTGATCCGTCCGTTCAGCAGCACTGCCCTGACGCATGCCCTCGGTACCTACCCCACTAGTAGTAGTGCGCTCGAACACAGCCCGCCCTCCCTGATCGAACCCCGCGATCGCCCCCTCTCGGCCACCTATTTTACGGGAAATCCCGTCTACAATGACCTGATCGTCGGTCTCAACGCACTGGTCAAGAAGTACATTCAGGATCTCAACCACCCCGCGCTCTCCCGTACCGCCGAGACCACCACTTTGATGCTGGAGCTGGAGAAGCTGAAGCAGTTTGGTTTGGGTATCAAGGACGCTACTCCGGAGGTCCAGAAGCAGTTCCAGGAGCCCTTTTTGACCCGGAAGGAACTCAATGAAAAGCTGGAGATTACCCTAAAGGAGGGCCAGTACTTTAAGCTGCTGACCCGTCTGCACTGGCTACTCAGCCTGGACCCCAAACCCGATGACGTCCGCACTTACCTGCGGGTGTTTATGGCCCGCTCGATGGACCGGTCGACCGCCCAGGAAACCCAGGCCAAGACCGACGACTTGGGCCGTGCCTACGCCGTCGGCCGTCGTAAGGAAGCCCAGGCCCGGGTGTGGCTGGTGGAAGGGGAGGGCCACATTTACATCAATGGTAAACCCATGGCGGAGTACTTTGTCAATGTCGTGCCCCGTGAGGCCGTCATTGCCCCCATGCAGCTGGTCGGTGCTCTGGGCAAATTCAACGTATGGGCTAAGGTGCGCGGCAGTGGTACTACCGGGCAGTCTGAAGCCACCGCCCTGGGTATCGCCAAGGCCTTGGCTCTCCATACCCCTCCGTACAAGGAACCCCTGCGGGCTGAAGGGTGTCTAACTCGCGATCCTCGTATGGTCGAACGTAAGAAGACAGGTCAACCTAAGGCCCGTAAGAAGTTTACTTGGGTCAAGCGTTAAATGTCTTGGTGTGGTGGTGGAGGTTACTTTGGTTGTTTCCAATGCCATATCCCCCCCTCTCCCCTTCGTATTGGGTGGGGATTCCTTGAGCTGGATTGTTTCCATTGGACCGAATGACGTCGACCTGTTCGGGGCTATAGATCACATATATATTGGGCCCCGGGTCGACGGCTCTTGAAGAAGGGGGGATATCCTCTATTCCATTTTTATTAATTATTATTATTATTTTAGCCGTTGTTGAATAAATCGCGCATGATTCCTTGATAGCTATATGATAGGTTCAGCCAGCAGTGGCCCAGAAACTATTGAATATCGGTTAATAGATGGCTCAGATGGCGGGGCTGAATTGGCTGGGCGCCAAGAATTGTGGATTTTTAAGGCTCTCCTTTTGGTTGGCAAAATAGGAGAATTCCCCCCCGCCCAGCCCCCTCACCCTCGTCTGGTCTATTGGGCATAGATGGTAAGAATATACAATTGGACGTCTATTTAGCATTACTATTTTATAGTATCCCCCAAGCGCAGTACTTCAATACTTTGATGATAGTGCCCCGCTGTCCTTTGTCTAATTGTTCAACCCACAGCTTTATTTCCCTCTCTATTATCCAATCCCCAGCCTCACCCAGAGTATTGCAAAGCCAAATTGCTCAGCCTCAGCAGTGGCTTTGTCCCCAGCATTCGGCTGCTGCTCTCCAACCCTTCCTGTCCTTTCTCATTCTCTTACCCCACTGTCCCCAGCACGTCATCTAGTCCAAGTGGAGGCATTGTCCCTATTTCTCCATCTTGTTTCACCTTTGTTATCCCTTCCTCACCTAAATTAGTCTGTTTTTATTGTTTGTGCCATTGTCCTTTACAGTTTCCGTCGTCTAATATCCCGCTCTACACTTATACATATTACCCCTCATGGCTGATCGCAGCGACTTGCTCAAGCAAATTCAACAGGGCAAGCGGCTCAAAAAGGCCGTGACCAATGACCGGTCAACACCTATTGTTTCGACCACACCGAGTGGAGGTGGTGGAGGCATGATGGGCATGGGGTCAGCCCCACCGTCTATCCGCCGCCCTCCCGGCTCAGCCCCTCCCGTACCGACCAATACCGGTCCACAGGCCCCTCAACTAGGCGGTCTCTTTGCCGGCGGCATACCTAGACTCAAGAGCCGCGGAGGAGTCGATACGGGACGAGTGGCCGCCCCCAGCTCGCAGGCTCCGTCGGCCCCTACTAGTAGCTACTCTCGTCCTCCACCGTCTTTCCGGGCCCCACGGCCTCCGCCTAGTATGGGAGGAGGCCCTTCGGCACCACTACCCCCTCCCCCACCTCCCGTGCCGTCCCAGTTCGGAAATACGGGTCGTAACCACTCTACTGGACCAGCGCTGCCGCCGCGGCAACCGCTTCCCCCGAATTCCGCCCCGCCCGCTCGTCGTGCCCCACCCCCTCCCCCTGCACGCCGCCCTGGGGCCAATCCGGGGTTTGCCCAACCACCACCACCGCCGCCACGGAACAATGGCCCGCCGCAGGGACCCCCTCCCCCGCCTCCCCCCGCTGCCCCCTTGCCGGGCCGGCCTCCTATGATGGCATCCACCGGTATGGGCGGTGCCCCTCCTCCACCCCCGCCTCCCCCACCACCGCCCCCACCGGGTCCAGGTACGTCCAGACCCCCCGCCTGGCGGTCTCCCCCCTCGCCCCTCCCTCCCCAACCCCCCATGAGTATGGGCTACCAAAGCCAAACGGTCGCCAACCGATTATCCCAGCGCAACAGCCTGTCCCCGCCGCGTAGTTCCACCCCCACCGGTTTCCGGCTTCCGGGTTTCCCATCCGCCAACGGACTCGGTATGGCACCCAACGGAATGGGCCGGTCCCCCAGTCAATCGGTCCCCCTCCAAGAAGGTCGGTGGAATTTCCACTCCCCCGCCCATTTCCCTCCGCCACCCCGTCCTGCTAACGGCGCCCTGGGCAAGAAGATGTACCCGAGTGGTCGTAACATGGGAAGTGCCGTCCCTTTGCGTTTTTAGAAGCCGGCCCTGCACAGTGATCAAACCCTCACCTACCGTTACCGCGATATTATATATGGTTTAATTAGACCGAGCTGCTATATATTTGTGTGTGCGGATAACTCCAAATCCTTTCTCAGGTATATTTCATGCGCCGGTTTTATAGTGAGATGACCCCTCCAGCCAGACGGTTATCGCTTTAGCCTGAATGAACTATCACATCTAAAAGCCGTGTACACCTATACTACGTTCAACCCAGCTATACGATGGAAACCCGGTTGCCTGGGTTTGGCTTTGCTGGATTCGAATATATATACGCAATATTCTCCATAAATATAAATATATCGATATTAACTCAAAACCCTATTCGGTTTAAATGTAGTACGTGCTGTTTTACTGTAGAATACTGACAAGGAAATAAACGGAGGTTGAATAAAAGGGTGGTGACCATGCTTAATATTTCATACGATATCGTTTGGGTAGTTTATAGGGCCTATTTTCTGCTTGACAACAATTCATTTCAAAAATCTTCAACATGTATTGAGATGGAATTAGGGAGCGCAGATTTTCGATACATCCCTTTTAATAATTAGCCAGGGGGTGGTCCTAGCCTTTCTCAGCCAGGCCCAACACGACACTTCCCTATGGTATGTAGATAGTCCGGCTTCTGAGCCTGTGTCTGTACAATATGGGAGAAGTTCATCCAAGCTGTATAACGAAAAATCCATTAGATTCGGCCAATATTACTAGTTAAAAATA
>JANBQC010000198.1:7547-40499 GCA_027576995.1 Dimargaris cristalligena
GTTTGATATCGTCGTCCTTTATCTGTGTGTGTGTTCTATTCACTTTGGTTAACTCCGTCTTTTATAAACCCCTGACCGTATTGCGCGGCCCCCTTCCCCGGTAATACTCGCTATTCAGTATCTCGGTTCATTTTGTTTCCTGGGAGTTGGTCTCTTCAACCCAACTCCGACGGGGCCACGTAGGCTTACTCTCCTGCCCTCCCTACCAGTGTCTCCCAGCTATTATATCCCACCCACCCACTCACTCCCCTTTCCCTCCCTTTGTCCCGTAAACTCTATTAACACCAACCACCCACTTTCCCTGCGTTCCCCATAGCTATCTAGTTAGACTCCTAAACCTTTGCTGTTTCCTTTGTTAGTCCATCTCTTGCTTATTGCTCCGTTCAAGGCCCTCAGTTTCCTCTTGCTATACCCGAATCCCTAAATCAGTGCCCGCCTGCGTGACTCCCCGCTCCTTCTCCGCCACCTTGGCCCCGCCACACCCATCCGCTTTTGGCAAGTCAACCCATCCCACACGGCGCCCCTCCTCCCCCCCTTTGCTCCGCGGTTGTTGCATTTCCACCTTTGTATGTGTGTGCGTGCGTGTGTCCCTTCTCGCTCGAAGTTTATACCCCCTCTTCCTCAGTGGTCTACCTGGGTAGCCGGAGACGTGCCTGCCCAAGTGCGCCCACTTGACAACCAAAACACTGTAACTGTCCCCTACTCCACGGCCCACTGCCCCTTCTAGCTGCCTCGAGTCGACCCCTGGCGTATACATAACCTGTGCACAGCTTAATTAAAGTGCAGCAAGGTCTACTCGTGCGCGCTGTTTAACTCCTTATCTAGTGCATTTAGCTTATTTTTTATATAGTATATATTAACCACAGTAGCCAAATCCCCTTGTTTTTTTTTTACTCCCCGACTTGTCCCACGTCACCGATTAAATTTTAGTCGGTATTGTTTGGGCTCCGCAACCCCCCTGGTCCTACCCCCCTCACCCACCGGCCTGAACAGCATGTTTTTCTTGAAGAAATTAAACCAATCATCTACTCATGTTGGTCAATCCCAACCCGAAGGCCCCACCAAGAAATCCAAGAAGGGTGGTTTATCTTCTGGTCTGCGAATTACGACCACCAAGGGACGGAAGGATGCCCGCAAATCCCACCAATCTGACTCTCCCTGCGAGTCTGATGGCTCCCCGCCAACGGGAAAGACCCCGCCACTGTCTCCCCAATATATACAGTCCTTCACCTCAGCCCAGCCGTTATCCGCACACCGTCAACATGTTAGTCCTTTTGCCATGTTGAATCGCGCATACACCGAGTCTGCACCCTCATCGAACACGTCAACTCCTGCAGCCGTGACTCCTTCGACCGGCAGCCATGATGTGTTCTCGGCCGCGGGTGGCGCCGCCCCAGTGGCCCCTGTCCATTCGGTTACACCCACTCCCCCCCTACCCATCTCCAGGTCCGCCACTTCTGCGACCGCCCCCTCGGATCGTCCAGCCTACACTTGGGGCCCAGCGAGCGGAGCTTCTCCAATGGCCCGTATCAACACCGACCCCACATTTTACGGCAAGGATTCGTCTCGTCCACTCGACCTGAGCTTGAATTTAAATTTAGATGGTCTGTCCTCACAACCCACCGGGTTGTTCAATTTATTCTCAACCCCCGCGGGGACTGCCCCAACTGCCGAATCCATCCGGGGCAGTCAGTCGACCCGGGGCCACGACTCTGGCTCATGCCATAGCAGTCTGGATGAACCCCCGGTCCCTTCCCGTCCGCTACACCAACTCTACTCGGCCACACCCGCCATGTCCGCCCCCGTCTTGGCCGTCCCTCGCCGGGCACCCCTGGCTAATCCGTCTTCACCTACTTTCTCCAACGTAAATCGGCCTCAGGCCCAGCCGGTTCCGACCCTGATGACCACTAGGACAAACAAACCTCCGAGCCCCCAGCTGGACAACCGCAGCAGTTTGTTTGGCGCGGTTTTCAAGGATTGGGGGACGGAGGTCCCTATCCCCACCACGCCTCCAGCCGAACCTTTACCGCTTCCCTTGGCAACTCCTGTCGAGGTCGCCAAGGCCCCTGAACCTACAAACCAGAATCTCAGTGAACTGGAGAAATGGGCCCTGGGTGTCGACTCTGGCAACCCACCGCCGAGTAAACCGCTCTACGAAGCGGAAAGGTCTCTCCACTCGACTACCTCGACTTCCGCCAGTGATCGCCCGGTTTATACTTCCAAATTATCTAATCCAGGGCGGCCGGGCCCTAGTGGTACTGGCCCCCAACTTACCCAAAGTAGCGTCCTATCGGCTATCCAGAATCGCAAGGCCCCGGAGCCCGTAGCCCCGCCCAAACCGCTTCTTAATTTTAATTATACCAAGACCCCGCCTTCCTTGGGTACCGGTCCCCTGTTTCCCATTGAATCTAAGCTTACCCGCGGTTTAGCCGAATCCGTCCAAGTCCACAGTAGTGGCGACGACGATGATAAACCTCGGCAAAAGACCACCCCGGCCCCCGCTGGAAAGGCCCCCAAATCGAACAATTGGTTAGGCGGACTGCTCTCTATGGACGGTAAGAGGTTTGGCAAGAAATCCAAGAAGGGTAATGGCCACGACTCCGATGCGAACGGTGGTGCCAATGGGCTATCCCTGGCGCTGGATCTAGATAAGGACACCGATAGAAACTCTTTTGCCGCCGCCGTCAATACAATCATGGACCAATCCACCGTTGAGGAGCAGGACGACATTGAACTAGCTCTACTCGACTCGACCTCCCCGCTGAGCAAATTCCTGGCCCAGAATGCCAACCCCATTGTTAATGGGGGTACCCATTTCCGCGAACTTCCCTCGGGACAACTGCAGGCCATCTCTGCCCTGACTGAGCTAGTCCGCCAATCGCATGCCGAAAATCGCCGGGGGCCACTAGTGGTCAACAGTGATGTGGAGGATTCTGACGTGACCGAGTCGGCGGCAGACAACTCCGAAGACGAGGAGAGGGAGGAAAATAAGAACAAGGAGAAGAAATCCAAAGGGGTATCCTGGAAATTACCCGAGGAGGAGGCCGCCGAGAAAAAGGCCGCTACCAAACGGGATCCCAAGGCTAAGGCCCAAGAAGAGGAGCACTTGGCCAAGGAGAAGGAGCGCGTTCTTCTCCAGCGTATGTTAGACCGGCACCGTAACGAAATCATGCAGGGCCACGGTGTAATCCACCAGTGGATGGTTAATAGTGGGATTAACCCCAAGTCGGTCCTGGAGGAATCGGCGACTTGGAAGGAGGCCGACGCCAGTGCGGCCACTGAACTCGCCTCCCGCCCAAAAAAATTCACCTACCATGGTAACCTGAGTGCGGCCAGCGTAGGCAATGGCGCGCCTGTGGCCGTACCCCGGAACTATCCTACACAGCCCGTGCCCGCCGTTCCTTACATGAACCCAATGATGATGGCCCCGCCGCATCCCTACGGTGCCCCCGCACCCCTCTACCACCACCCAGCCCCCTTTGCCAACATAAATTTGACACCCGGGTCTTCAAATCCTAGTACGCCTCGACTTCCCCCCGCTACTGCAACCGGGGGCAACAACGGGCCAGGCAGTGGTTTCTACCAGTTGCCACACGAAAGTTTGAGCATGTCGGCTCTTCCACCCCCTCCCTCGATTGGCCGCGGCCAGACTCATGTTTCGCCTTTTGCCAGTCGACCTGGAACCCCGAAGGCCAACCGGAACCCTCCGTCGTTTCCCCTCCAAATGATCGAACAGCTCCCCATTAATCCGGCCAACTCGGCCCCCACCGATACCGGGTCATCCACTAGCCCCCAGCCCATAGTGCAGGCCATGTCCGAAATGGACATTGATCCCGCCCAGCATTCTGATACCCCTGCTGGACAACCGAGCACGGCAGCGGGACCGTCCCGCCCTTTGAACTCTTCGGAATCCGAGTCGGATGATAATGCTCATAATAAGAAGACCTGCCAAGTCAAGGATGCCAACGGCAGCGACGCTAGTCCCAGTGAAAGTGATTCCGAGAATGAGGGCTACGTCAGTTTCCGAAAGAAGGCTAGCCATTTGACCCGACCCATCGTGATGGAAAACGATGAGCCACCGCTTTCGCCCGAGCTGATCCCGGGGTCTAAAAAGTACAAGACCAATTTCAAGCCCCAGTCCAAGGCTCTCAAGAAGGCAGTATACGGGAACACGTTCAATTCTGTGGGAACTCCAGTGGCCTTGCCGGGAAATATTCTGGTCAAGCGCCGCCAGGAACAAATGGAGGAGGAGGCCCGCCGTTTAGCCGAGGAACGCTTAGCCGCCTTGGCGTCTTCCGAAGAGGATGATTCCGATGACGAGGGTGACAGTGAAGATTCCGATGATAGCGGGAGCGATGAAACCGACAGTGAGGAAGGAAGTTCAGAGGAAGACAATTCAGAGGACGACGGCGACAGCAACGAGGCCGTAGAGCAAGAGGGCGTACATTCTGAGATGCCATCCAACGGTTACGGCTATACCTACCCCGGGTACTACTACCCCAGCTACATGCAATATGGATCCACCATGGTGCCTGTGGGGTATTACATGATGCCTCCGGGTTACTACCCCAATGGGACCGCCACATCTATGGCCCCCGGAGTTCCTACTGCTTCCGTCCAAACCCCAGCACCAGCTCCGACTGCGATTGCGCCTACCTTGCCTGTTGCGACTGCCGTTCCCGAGAGTCCACAGAATAAACCCAACAAATTGACCCGCAAACTTTCCAAAACCAAATTGAAGGGCGTGGGTAGCCCGACTGTCGCGTCCTCCTCGCCGGCTTCCTCGGTGCCCAGTTCTCCATTAACCCAAAACCACCCTCCTCCAACTGGAGAAACCAAAGCGACCGGTCTGACTTCTGTCCCCGCTCATGCTGCGTCCCACTATTACCAGCAGGCACCCTACATGTACCCCAACGGTAGCGTTGGACCCCCACCCGCCCAATTACAAATGTACTCGACGTACAATATGGGCCAGCCTAGTGGAACTGCATCATCGGTTGCTGCCTCTGTACCTTCGACCTATTACACCGCCCCGTCTACGTACGCCCAAAACGGAGGCTGGGCCATCCCAGTATCAGCGACTCCCTCGAATGGTGGCGAGCCTCACCCCGCCAGCTACGGTCAGGCAAGGCCAACCGCCAAAGTCGGTCCAGCAGGCATGCCCCACGTGGCGACCGGTCAGGCCAATACCACCTACCCCCCGTCTCCTCTATCTCCTTCAGCATTTGACACCCCCACTTCAGCTTCCCCGTGGCAAACCCCGTCGATGGGCGGCGCTCCACAAGTATCCCGTGCCCCATATACCCATATCATAAACCCATCTACCTACGCTGCGTATTCAGGTACTCAGAGTGTGGCCTACTCCACCCACTCGCCCCAACCTGCCGCCGCCCCACCGTCTCAGCATTCCTACTTGTTCAACGGGGCGGGTACTCCTCGGCTTCGCCCCCACCCCTCGGGACCTTCCGGATACTCCGCCCCCAGCAACCCCCACCTCCGTGGACCACGGTACGCCGTGCCTAATTATAACTATCCATCCCATTACCATGCCTGACGGAATTGGTAGGCACCGTTTGCTGTATCTGCAATTCCCAATTACATACCCCTTGGCATTGATTGAAACTCGCTCAATACTACTGACTAGCTGCTCTATGGGTAATGTTTGAATAGCATTGGACAATCAGGATTCGTCGGAGTCACTGATCTATGCTACGCGACTGATACCCCTACCTCTATTACCTATCCAAATCCTATAATTTCTTTATGGCCGAACTGTATCTTGAACTCTACTAAGTATACGTTCTTGCCCCACCCCCATTCACCGCTGTTTATTTATCCCCCGGCTATTCCGTAGTATACGATCAGTACTTTGTGCATTGTTCTTTTATTTTTCTACCATTTGGTATTCGCCCATGTTGTAATCCCCTACCACTCTCGCCATCTCTCGGATCCCCTTTTTTATATCCAGCCGTACATATACTCTTACATTCACTAATACTCATCGAGTCTGAAATTTTTGGCGTTACACCCATCCACGTCGATTTGCATTACTAAATTAGCCCTGTAATTGGCCTCGTCTAATTAAATAATAGTCAAATATCCTTGCAAATTATACAATTCAGAATATGGAGGCTGGGTTCTTTTAGGTATTTTGTATGTTGTAATAAAAGGATAGGCTTAGCGCACCCTCAAGCTAAATAAATGACAGAATGGTTAGGCGTCAAATAGGGGTTTATTAGATATATTGCCGAATAATAAGTTGGCTGGAATCAACTAATTCGCTCAGCATTGAATTAAAGCTTTTAAAATTAGTTAATCTGGTCAGAATGCCTCCAGTTGAACCACTACGTATTCTTGGAAAAAGGCGGAGTGTGTAGAATCGACTCCAAGGTGACAGTCGTTGGGGCATGAAAATATCAGCACCGTACCCCATTCCATGCCTTGGGATGCAAGGTCAGGAGGCAATTCTTGGGCCGCTGTCATTCCGTTTGATTTTTTCAACTTTTGGCTATTGTTAGCCGAAGACGTGGCCGAGGCCGTCCGCTGGCGGGCTCTACGTTCAGTTTCCAGAACCAATAGAGTATTGGGCATGATTTGGCATTCAAAGACACGGGCAGTTCCACAGTACTGGCACGCCGGAAGGTTTTGGGTGCTGTATTTACGCGTGGTAGCTGAGGGGTGGGGCGGGGTCGGCTGTTGCTTCAACATAGATCCCGATGGAGGTGTGACAGGTGGATAGAGAGTCCGAGTGATTGGATCCCGGTGGGTATAAAGTAAGGGGGTACCTCCGAGATCGTACCGAACGCACTGGTCGGGCCAGAGGGAGACCCGATCCAAAAACACCGAAAGGCCCTTGTCCATACCTTCAGGCAGAGTGTCCCGTTCGTATTGTTCACCCGCCCATGTAGCCGAATCTTCGCCGCTTCCCTGGGACGGGTTGGTCGCACGGGGAGGGTTCTGCACCTTCTTTTTCGATCCACCGGAAGTTGACGGCCGGGCCGGGGTAGGGGCCGCGGTTGTAGTGACAGGGGTAGTCACAGCCACCGTTGCAGTCGCAGTTGGGGTAGAAGGAGAGGGAGGCAGATCAAAGTCGGTTTCCATGATATCGGCGTATTTGGCCATACTGCGTCGCAGATTCCCTTCCCAATCCTCCTCCTCGGTGTACAAGTAGCATCCGGGTAAACAGCGGGGCTTAGTGGAGCCCCCCCCCTCCGATCGAGACGACGGGTTGTTTTCCGGGCTGGTCTGGATCTGGGCCGTGGACTGGTGCTGGGCCCGAATATCCGCCTCCAGGGGGTTGCTGAGGCCTTGCAAGGCAGTGTCGCCACTCCGAAGGTTCGAGCCCTGGGCGAAATTCGAACCGACGTGGGCACGTCGGCCGTTCTTCGGAGGTTCGGCGGCGGTGACAGCTAGACCCGGATCGATATCCAAATCGGAATCATCGGAGGAGGAATCAAAGTCGGAGTCCACATTCAATCCGGCTACCCTTTCACTCAGTTGATTGACGTCCGACTGAATAGTAGAATAGTCGGAGATAAACAGACATACGAACCAATTGAACATATTCAAACACGCCCCGAGTATTAATATAAGTAGAAAGATCGAGGTTGGACTGTATCGCATTATAAAGTCCAATAGTAGTACGCTTGGTTAAATGGTTCTGTAATTAGGGGAATGAATCCACAGTCCTTATCAAAACCCAATTCTACTTACCTGGTTCTTAGTATCGCTCTCGGATGACAGTAGTGAGGGGGTTGCTCGGTTTGTGACCGGGGTTGCCGTTACTACTACCTGATCGGGTTTCTTAAATCCTGATCCCCACAAATCACCCAGGTTAAAGGCCGGGCTGGGTGTCGTGGCCTTTGGAGGGGCGGGGACGGGCGGAGCCACGGCCTTGGCGGACGACGTCCGTTTAAGTTTAGCTGCGTATTCTTGATTGTACTGGTGGCCTCGCACTACTTTGAAACTGCCATCATCAAAATAACCAGTATAAATCCCATTTCCAGGGGAGTACAAAAACACCATGATTAGTGGAATGTTACCAATTCGGTTGGTGGTATGACCCAGTATAGGGGGGAGGTGGGGTATAAGAGCAATCTAACACTACTTTTGAGTAGAGAGGGTTGTCGCCAAGATTGTATATATTTTTAACCAACTAGACAATGGAGGATACCCTGGTTAAAAACCAAGGACACGATGAATATGCAGCATACCTTCCCGGTTTGCCAACACAGTCGAATGTGTTGCAACCCCAAACATAGAGTACCCGATCATAAGTGGAGGTATCCATAGGGGCGTAGGCTTGCAGTACTAAAGGCATAGGCTGCCCGCAGGAATCGCAGATCGATGCTGATGGCGGAGGACAAGCGGTCTCGTCAAGCCAGCCCTATATGCCGAAAGGTAAGTGCAGTAAAATGCCGAGCAACCAATATGATATATTTATGTAGGTTTATCGGTAAATTTTCAGAGCAAAAAGTAGTTTGTCAGCTAGTTGAACCTTTGGAATATTCCGAGACAATTATAAAGTTTGGCCGTGGGGCCCGGGGCCTAGACAGTGGGGCTGGCAGGGGAGCCTAGCCGGGACCCGTTTTCCACAAAAGCAACCCATGACTTACGGGTAAGCCGCCCAATGCGGTGGAGAATACATCGTTGCATGCTTGAGGATCGCCGGCCTCGTCGGGTAGGCCTAGGTAAATGGGCCGGGCCTTGACCCGTGATTTCCGTTTCGAGCGGGCTTTAGAATTAGACATGGTCAACTGGTGGAGGACCCACAATACAATACGAAGATAATTAAAATTATCCGCGGGCTGCGGGAGACTGGTATTAAAATAGGCAACACTGAATGAGGAGAGAATGAACCTATAGAATGCCGCAATTAGATGTTAGGCCTGTAAAACCTTCGTTAAAAAAACGGCAGCCTCTGACTGCCCATTTTTTATATTGAATCTATTTTGAATGCGAGCTCATTTCGACAGACCAGCAAGGTGGGAGGGAAGCTAACTGGCTTATCAGGTGACTCCAGAAAGGCCCTATTATATACCAACCAACCTGGAAAAACGCCCAGCTAAATAATATTGCCATTAAATAAATTTTTGGGCAAAGGTTTAGCCAATTCTCTATTGCCCAGCCGTCACTTTAACATTTATTTTTTTGACCTTGCATCCCGTCACATTCCTGCATTGCAACCTCTCTCATATTTTTGCCACGCTCTATATATATTTCTGGCGTTAAAGCATTCTCTCCTATTGCACCATGATAACCCCGCGCTTTGAAGTAACCCAGGACGACCAGGCCGTCGTTGTGACGATCCATGCGCCGCATTTGCGCTCCCAGGACATTGACATTCACATTCAAGACTTCCAGCTACGGTTCTTCGCCAAACCCTATTTTCTCCGACTCACGTTTCCTGGCCAGGTCGTGGAAGACGACCAGTCCACCGCCAAATACGACATCGCACAGGGTGAGTTAGTGCTCCGGGTATCCAAGGCCGAACCCGGCGAACATTTCCCCGACCTGGACCTGTTGAGTAAACTGCTGGCTACAACTACCGAGCGCAAGACCCAGCTGTCGCACGGTCCCCTGATTGAAGTGGTGGGTGAAACAGTGACTTCGGAAATTCCCAGTACGGATGACCATCTTGATCCAGCCCATGCCCAGGACCATAATGGTGATGAAGATGATGACGACGACGACGACGAGGAGGAGGAGGCTGAATATGACTGGGACCTGCCCCAGGAAATAGAGCCCGAGGTTAGCGCGACTCCCGCGCTGTTGAATCAGGCCCGCTACGGGTTCGAAAACCAACACCACGGACTTTTCACCCATGTCCAGGAAATGGGCAACGAAATCAACTGCCTGTCGTCTCCTGAAACCCTAAGTCCCGAGGGGCGTCGTCGTGAGCGGATAGCCCAGGAAGAGGCTAAATTCGACCCCGATTATTATCTATCGGACCTATTCGATAATGACGAAATCGCCGAGTTGTTGGCCTACCAATCGCCCTGGAAACAATGTCTCAGGGAAATCCGCCGACAGCTCCGGGCCGGGCCGGTAGAACCGACTGCCGCCGCCGCTGTATCGACGGAGTTGGATACCCAAATGGCCCAACTCAGTCTAGCCACCTCGACTCCGGCAACCTCCACGGGGGCGACAACCGATCCCTCGAAGACATCATCGACTCCTGCCGAGTCGTCGACGCTGGTCCAACTGACTACTGCCACCCTACCTCCATTACTCGCCTCCTTTACCGAAGCCGAGCAAGAACAAATGCGGGCGCTACCACGCAAGTTACTCACAGTCGATGCCGGTATGGAGCGTTCCCTGTACCTGGGCCTCGTGGACCTTGTCTTCGCCTATTCCTACAACCTGCGTACCACTCTGGGGGAATCGACCGTTGAATCCGTCTGGACCGTCGGGATACTCAGTTCCCTTTTGGCGGCCCTGGATCACCACCGGCCTTCATTGAAAGCAGTTGCAGTCGCGTCGTTTCGTCGGGCCTTGGCCTACCCATTATACCGCCACTGGGAACTGTGCCAGGCCGTGTGGCGGGACACCCAAACGATATTCAAATTGGGCCGACGGGCGTTGGTTAAGGTTTTGCTTAACTTGAAAGATATGTTCGATCACCACGACACGTACTATGTTTACAGCAAAATATGGTTCGATGACTACTGTGTCTGGATCCAGAATGGGGCCAGGTAAGTTTGGTATATCCAAGTACGAATTCTCTCAGAAATGTGATTAACCTTGTATAGATTGGTTATTAACGGACGGTGATTTTCGAGTGCTAGGGGTATCTCTATCGGATGATCGACCACTAGTGTTTATTTTATAATAACGTACTAACAACGCACCTAACTCTTTTGACATGATATTATGGGCTTGCTTCCATCAGCGACAAGAAGCTGCAGTCATTAGCCAAAGAATTGGATGCCCTCGTCCTTACCAAACTGGACTTAGACTGGAGCCTGGCCGAACTGGAGGCACAGGCCCTAGAGGTATCGTCCAACGACAGTTCCGAGAGCGACGAATCTGATACGACAACCGATTCCGACGAATCCGAAGACGACCAAGAGGAAGAGTCGGAAAGCGTCGAAGCGGCCACTAGTAGCCCTATGCTCATTCCTGCCGCTTCAACTGGTCGACCTAAAATCCAGTTTGTGGACGATGTCGCCACTGAAACAGCACCAGCAGTGGAAGAACCTCTACCCGCAATTACCAGTACTCCTGGCGACAAACCGCCAACTTCGGCGGCGTCGTCGTCTGCTCTTTTGGATCACAATTTTTCGGATAAGTCGCTGCTGAATATCACATCCGCCTTAACCTCGGACACCCCACCTTTTAAGCCTAACCGTTTGGAATAAGCTGTGCTTATAATAGCACTGCCACCACCTACTGCTAATATTATTTTAACGTTTTCCGGTTCAAATGCAACGCATTTTCAGTTGTACCAGTCTGTTTTGACCTACATCTTTGTATTATTCAACCGCCTCACCCCTATAAAACAACAAGGAATGAATCTACCTTAGAGAAAAGGTTACAATATGTTGATGCAATATAGTGCTTTCAAGTGGGTAGTTAAATATCTTATTTGAGACAAGTAAGCAGATCCTAAGCCGCTAATGATATTTCACTGCTAGCTAGCGTATTGATCTCGCTTGACTAGAGTCGTATCACGTGACTATAGTATACCCCCTTTTGCTCGTACTTTAACCCATCATTATATATTGTTGGGAAAAAAAGAAAAGAAGCAATTAGAGATAAACGCAGCAAGAAAAAATGGTACTTGCCATAGTTCAAACATCAAGTACTTTCGTCTACAGTGTTGTCTTCGACTGAGGGTCCTTATTTTTTCTCTCGTTCTGTATCCAGATTGCCGTTTACCGTTTTTGTGCAGGGGTTGTTCGTTAAGCCTGCCCATTGTCCACTAGTCCGTTTATTTATAGCGCCAGTACCTGTTTCTATTTTCCACATACCATTTTATTGAGGGCCTTTCGTATCCCCCATAGTACCCGGTTACCGCATTTACACCTCTACAGCCACAACCGTCACCATGGGCAAAGTCAGGAAT
This sequence comes from Dimargaris cristalligena, assembly GCA_027576995.1. Classification (NCBI taxonomy): domain Eukaryota; kingdom Fungi; phylum Kickxellomycota; class Dimargaritomycetes; order Dimargaritales; family Dimargaritaceae; genus Dimargaris; species Dimargaris cristalligena. The sequence continues at coordinate 19,615 of JANBQC010000198.1, forward strand.
TCCCGCAAGCAACGCCAGGATCCCCTCTACAAAGACATGGTCGAGGGAGACGAGGGGAAGAGTCTCCGGCAGCGAGCCAAGTTTGCTCTGCGCGAAGAGCAGCGCGAGGACCAGGCAGAAGTAGGTCAACCCGAATATATAAATATATACGTTGCCATTAAGTATATTTCCCCCCCTTTAAACAGACGTTCCTTATTGGAGTTATTGACCTAACCGGATTTGTCTTCATACACTCTGGTCTACCTACTCTTTCCATCATCATCCGGAAATAGGACTATGTCTCGGCGGAACTCTCCAGCAAGATTCTTCGTATCGCCAAGGAGCAACAACTTGAAGTCGATGGGTCTGACTTTACTTCGCAGGCTACCGCTCAGTTGCGGGCACGGGGTGCCCCGTCCCACGACGACAACATGGCCACCAGCGACGAGGAGGAAGACGAAGATGTGGTGGAATACGAGTACGAATCGGGGGCTGACTACGACGGTGACTACCGGGATTTGGAAATCGACGAGTCCGACCAACATGTCATGAGTAAGTTCCTGCCTGACGCCCCGGCCGAACGTCAAACCCTGGCCGATATCATCATGAGTAAGATCGACGAAGCCAACGCCCGTCAAGAGGCGATGGCCGAAATGAAGGCTAATGGAGGCCGCCCCGTGCCAGGCCGGGGTGGAGCCAATGCTTCCGCTGACCCCCCGGCCCCTCGCGTCCATCCCAAGGTGCGGGAAGTGTACACTAAAGTAGGGACCATCCTCAGCCGCTACAAGTCCGGCCCCCTACCCAAGGCCTTCAAAATCGCCCCCTCTATCCCCCACTGGGAGGAGATTGTCATGCTCACCGAACCCGATAACTGGACCCCCAACGCTACCTATGAGGCCGTGAAGATTTTCGTACACGGTCTGGGCGGCAACAAGTCGTCGAAGATGCTCGAATACGTTCTGTTGGATAAGGTGCGCCAGGACATTGGACGCAATAAGAAACTCAACTACCATCTCTACATGGCTCTGAAGAAAGCCGTGTTTCGGCCCGAAGCGTTCTTCAAGGGGATCATCTTCCCGCTGTGCAAGGCCGGTAACTGTACCCTGCGCGAGGCCGTCATCATTGGCAGTGTCCTGACCAAAGTGAGTCTCCCCGCCCTGCACTCGAGTTCGGCCCTCATGAAACTGTGCCAAATGGACTACAGCGGTCCCAACAGTCTCTTCATCCGCATCCTGCTCGACAAGAAGTACGCCCTCCCCTTCAAGGTGATTGATGCCCTAGTGTTCCATTTTCTCGGCTTCAAGACTGAGAAACGTCAACTCCCCGTCCTTTGGCATCAGGCCCTGCTCACCCTGGTCCAGCGGTACCGGTCAGACTTGAGTCCCGACCAGAAGGATGCGCTGCTGAACCTCCTCAAGTACCAGTTCCATGAGGTCGTCTCCCCCGAAATTCGGCGGGAAATCCAGACCGCCGTCTGCCGTGACCAACTCATCCCGGAGGCTATGATGGAATTGGCTTAGGCAGGCCGGTTTGTTTTTTTTCTTTTACTACATCCCCTCCCTCCCCTCTCCCATCCATTTATATTGCTTTTGATCATCCAAGTAAACCATTTTTAATATATATAAAAACTAAATTCGGCATTGTGCTATTAACCGGGTCACGCCATGTTCCCTCAAATGCTGGACTAGTTCGGGTCTTAATCAATTGGACGTTGTTATCGTCCTAGAGGCTAACTATATATACCTATGGTTGTACTGCCTGGTATTATGACCCAATACAAGAGAAAACGGATCTATAGATCCCCATATCCCCGCAGTGCTTATAACTGCAGGGCATCCCTTCGGAATAGATATTCCACCTCGCGGTCATTTAACAGTAAGGGCTATAGCTAACGGATCCGCCTACAACAAAATTTACTAGGCAAAGATAAAATGTATTTTATTTTCAATTGAAAATAAAGGTTGACAGGCTGCAAAAGCAAAACCAAGCTCATGGTTGATATTGTCGCCGAGGGTTAGCTAGACAATAGAATGAAAATACAATAGGCGGTTAAATGTAGATGAATAACGTGTAGTTATATATTGAGAGCCTAATTACGACTAATCGGTTCGATGGAAGAAAACACCTAGGGCGGTGACTAATGGAGGGTGCTCAAGCAATGGAAGGATAATGTGAAAACTGGTAAAAAACCCCCCACAAACCGGGTATACGAACGAAAAGAAAAATACATTTGGAGGCCAACGTCATATGGCACCAACAAACGAGAATAACCTATTCCAGTTTCTGAACTACTACGGAGTTGATCAGATTAGCCTCCTTGAGAGTGACCGACTCGTCGGTGATCGTCTTGGTCGGGAAACTGGTCTGCAGAATGAAGGAGCGGCTCGCATTTTCGGGGCGTTGGGCCAGGATATACCGCCGAAGGTCGGCAACCGTGTGAGTGTGGTTGAGTTTCACCACCAAGCGGCTACCGTCCGCTAACCGGACTTGTACGGAGGTGACCGGCTGGGAGGAGTCCACAGCGATGGGCGACGGGGTGGAGGCCGCCCTAGTAGTGGCCGACGTCGAGCCAGACGAAGATCCAACGGTGGGAGTTACGGAGGCCAGGGTACTACCAAGGCGTTGCCCCTGTCCACTGAAGGGAACCTTCTTCGGGGGCGGGGGCACGTAGTCCTCCTCCATCCGCTTGGCCACCCGAACTTCGACGGGTTGGCCGGGTCGGACGTTAAGAAGGCTGAGGGGCGCACGGCCGCTGTTGATGGCCTCCAGATGGCCTTGATTGTTGGGGTCGTCATACCGCATAAGGGGACCATCCGCAATAACGAATCCATTGCGATAGAAAGTCAGGTAGCGGACTGCGGTGGTCTGATCATCTTCGGCTACCTCATTGGACGGAGTAGCTGCGGCAGTAGTCGACGCGGGGACGGTGGAGCTGGATGCCTGGCTATCCTCTTGGGTTCCCAAGCGATTTCCTGAACCTTTGAAAGCTGGGGCGGGGGCCTTTTGGGCCTGTCTTCTACCCGAGAAACTGGTTTCGTCGTCGTCGGCATCATCGTCCGAACCGGCGGGGGCTCCACCCTCGGGCGGGCCGGATCCCGCCGCCTTCCGTAGGATACCGCGCACCATATCAAAGGCCGCACCCACCTGCGAGTTCTCATTCGGATCTTGAGGGGCCTCCACCATCATTCCCGACTTTTCGCCCCCAGTGAACCAGTTTTGAGGGTCCCGTGGTTCGGCCCCCTGGGCGGGGGGCGAGGTGGAGTTGCTTAGACTTGCCACAGTGGCAATCCGAGGTCCTGAGGAGATAGAACCGGGCGGGGCCCTCGTTGAAGACGCCATGACGGATGGCCCCCCTACGGGGGCGACGCCAGGCTCGGACTGATCATTAAGGGTGCGACCCATCGCCAGAGGTGCACTAGTGGGGGCAATGTTGCGAGCCCCTCCTGGAATGGGCCCCGAGGCGGCCGAGCGCCGTCGATCACTCTGGGTGCGGGGTGCTACCCATGGGTCTTGGAATAATTCATCTTCGGCGGGCAACGGGGCGGGAGGGTTGTTGGTGGTGCTTGGCAGAGCGGAGGATAGCGGGGGTTCTTCGTAAAAGTTGCTCAGCGCCGCCTAAAACAAACCAGCGCAGGGAGGGTGGTTGTACCGTACAGTAAGAGAGAGGGGGGAAAGGATAAATAAAAGCTATAACAGTCCTTCCATTTAGCTAGGGGTTAGGCTATTGGCGGATCCTTAGCCACAGCCAAACGGGAACGACTGAAGCTCTGAAGGTGGGCGGCCAACTGGCGGGATGATAGATTGTGGAGAAATGCGGTGGGCATACTTACATTAATGTCCCAATTGTTGGCCTCGAGGTAAAACTGGGCCCGGTCCGGTTCGCAGGACACGATGTTAGCGAACTGGGCGATCAATTCGGAGTGGTCCATGGGTAAAACGGTATTACTGAAGGTCCAAATGGACGATTGGAGGATGGTGTATGATTAGGGTGGGTGCCACTTCCGCAAGTAAATGAGGTCTTGAGGTTAATAGAAAAGGCCAATGCGACAAGCTCAGGCAATTGAGATATAAGAAAGTGTCAATCGAATGCGGACGGACGAGATGTGGAAGGCAATGTTGAAGTAGAAGAGTGGAGAAGTATTCACCATAGGCATGATAGATTATCTGCTTTCTACGTCATCACCAATGGCCAAGGACACTGGTATCCCACGGTTGACCGACATGGCTGCAAAACCGTCCCAGATTCCAGGCTGTGTGGGAGGCGGACCGAACAGGGTTGGGAAGGGGAAAGTGGGAGATATGAAAGTGTTCCCAAGCGACCTCGGCGTCCGCAAAGTTGGGTATTCCTTATTTAGTGGCTGTTAAGGTTTTGGAACCATGGCTTTGATATTCACAATACCTTTGGAGTGTTCGCCCTGTAAAGCGCTGACCGACCCTTCGTATTTGCGGAATTTTATTCCTCGTATTAAGGCAATGTTGGGTTCAGATATTCTTCAAGCTGGCCGGCTTTGGATGGCGATAATCTACAGTTTACCTTTCTACCCTCGTCCACATCCGCTGGTCGTGTAACATCCCATCCGCTTTAGAAGCTTTCCGACGCTTTAGCTCATAGCCATAACAATAGCAGCTCTACTTCGGAAACTGGTATTCTTCGAAATATTATGAACTATAGCAACATTCGCTAAATGAAGGGAACCCAGTTAAATGGTATTGAAGCACTGGAACAATCCCGCAGTTTTCGACTTAATTGGCAACAAATCTGAATCAACTTTCTTACCCTGAGCCATATCAAGCGACTGGGGCATACTACAGCAGCCATTTCCTGTGATTATTGTTGCAAGGACTCGATGGGCCACCGTTCTGCGATATTAGGTAGTTGGTTTGGCTTAATGGCCAAGGACTCAAAAGAGCCGGTCATCGACCAATTTAAAGGCATTTCACTAGTTTGATGTGATGTCTCCAAAATGGAGTTAGTCATCATGGCTGTCGCTGGCTTAAACAGTCAGGGTGATATGCCATCAATTTGACCTCCATCGGACACATCGACGGCCAACTTTTTGGGCCTTCCATGTTTAATATATATATATATATATACCCAACCTATTCGCAGCCAAAGATGGATTGTCATTTATTATGAGTTTCCTCCCGCCTATTATCTCGAATACCGAAAGCTAGCGATAGTCCTTCACCCTGGAACGTTCTCGCTAAAAAAAACTTCGAGATTGTCATAAAAAAAAGGGCGGCATACGATATTGACAGCTAACGAATAGTTCCAACCTTCAATCCCCATTAAAGATATGCAGTGGAGTTATAGAAGGTCTCGTATCTAACGATAAGCCCGGTTTCCAAATGGCTGATTAACGAGGTATCCATAACTGCCAATCAATGGCACGCAGAGTAACGCCAAAATTCATTTTTTAAAAAATGAGATATCGGAACTGGTGAGGGCGAATAACACTTTTTCAGGAGCGGATACACCTACCGACCACACTCTTCCAAGCTCCAGTGACTGGAAGGGTATACCATATTAAAGCTTTACCAGTGAAGCCAATCGAATTTTCTGAAGGGTCCAACCTATTTTTTGGTGGGATTTTCGTGGCCTCTCTAGTAGAAGAACCGCCTTATGGAATCGATGCAAATCCCAATATCCTAAAGTAAAGTATACCCCTTTCTACACCCCCCCCCCAACAAGAGACATGTGTTCCAGCATATATATATATATATATATATATATTTAAAAAAAATGACCTGGTGGTGCTGTAACCACACTGGGACTCCGTGAACACGAGACGTCAACTATTCGGCCCTCTGCCAGTATAAATTCCATTTTTGGTAGTTCGGGTAAAAATATTATGACCTCTTCGCCTTCCAAATTCCTCAATCAAGCGAACCCGAAACATGCTACATGAATGGGGGAGATACTGGTTTATCGCTTGAGAAATGCCTGGATTCCCTATTATACTCGACGTTTGATAAGTCTTCAATCCACACAACATTGTGTTTCCATAAGCTTACTCCATTCCAAATGCCGGTGGGTACTGCAGTATCCGCCGTTAAAAGCATGGGAGCCCAGGGGTATAGCAGGGAATTCCAGTAATAAATGTACGGACGGTGGCTTACAAACATAAAAGCCTAAAAGCTATCATGTAGCTCACGTTCGACTAGCCTGGAATCTAATCCACCTCTCCTCTTATTATTCCCCACCACGACAGCTCGGCCAAATATACTCTGAAGGGAAATTAATGGTCAACATGGAAGAAATGTACTACACCAAGTGGCCTGGAAACCTCTCAAAATAGGAAGTAAGCCAAAAATGCCTTAAATTAACATTGTAATCGTGGTCCATTCCCACCACATGCTGCACCAGAAATACCCTGAAGTATGAATATGTTGACGCTACAATCTGAACAAAAAATATATTGGGGTATCCGTGCCAGGTATTCATTTAAAGGAGGGGGGTCAGGTAGGTTACAATGGCAATAAAAAATAGACAGGAGCCGAGTGATTTAGAACCCCAAAATATTCTTGATTTAAGAGACCCCAAATACACCTTTCCATCCACCCTCCCATCTTTTCACAACAGCCTCCACCCCATCTTCCTATTTTACCATATATTCACCACACTAATTGTTAGATCACCCTCGTGGTATGTAAGTATTACGAACTCTAATGAGAAGATACTAAGGAATCCGATCGCAAACCGGGAATACTCCCAATTGAATTGCAAGGTGAAGTAGTGAATTGAAATTGTCGAGTGAACCTTACAGCAGAAAATCCGATAAATCACAAATACCGTAGTGGGCCACATTAGAGAATAAATGTATCATGTTCATTTCCGCTTCTTTCATAAAATATATTCCCTGTCGATGGCGTCAAAGGGGGGGGGGCTATACATGGTCAGTTTCAAAAATGTAGCTTAATTTTTGGTATCACTAGTAGGAATCCATAGCTTAGCTGTTGGCTGGATACATCGCGCGAGGGCGATTAACAAAATGACGAAGTGCGAAAAAAAGGGGGGGGGGTTATTAAGTCCCCCACCCCACTCCTGCCACTTCCATCCATGAGCTGTGAGGTACTGTTGGGAGGAATAGGGTGAATCACATTGCCTAACATATACTGCCTTATCTTCAAGCTGGGCACTTCCAATAAGATATGGACCATCCTAGTTCATTCTAGTATTGGTAAACTCTACGGGTTTGGCTCGAAAGCACAACCCTTATTGAAAAAATCACTTTTCCCCACACTCTGCAATAGACCCCGATATCTCTTTACCAGGAACAACCTTCACAGGGTTTGGTTAGGCATACGGAAAGCACAGACCATCAACCAACCATAACCGATTAAAGGCAGTCCTCTCAAGAACACCTCGTTGACCCAACTCGGTGGAGGTAGATCGCCTAACAATAAAGCTATTAGCAACCCGTCGGTGTATTGAAATGGCCAAAGTGATATGATAAATATAATGCATAATCTACGCCTTGACTATCTCTGGTATAATAGTGTCATGGTAGCCTTGGGCACTGTTAACTAAGAGGAACGGATATTGGCTAACATTGGAGACGCTGCTTGTTGCGACCAGGCCGGTTTCCCCAGCTAAGCGCGGAGTCTCCCGTCTGGCTGTTGACCATCGGTTAGTAGGATTGAATCAGGGCGCCGACAGCGTCACACTTGTGATACTAACCGTTGCACCATAACCTCTTTCGTTGTAAAGATGACATGACCATACAGTATGTGGTTGCGTTCCCAATACTAGCGGCTTTCGCCCCCCTCGATAAAAGCAGGGACCAGGGCATATTGCTTGAGGTGGAGGCCTCACACGGCATGTGGCAAGGGTGTGCTCTATATCCGCCAACCACCATCAATATCACCTACCACTTGTACCAGGCCCCCAACTTCCCAGTCGAGAGACCAGGGTGACACAAGTTGAATAACGGGAAAAGGGAATGTTGAGCTAAGAGAGCAAAAGGGGTAGTGCCGTACCCAGCCAATTAAAAAGGGCTATGGTCTAATCACCCCCCTCCCCACTCCCCTAACAACACCAATGCTGGGGGGGGGGGGTTCGCGACGCTTCATTCTTTTTAAAAGATCCTCACCCCTTCTTTTATTGTACACCAAAGTATGAATGCGAATGTCGGTTCAAAGTATTGGATTTCAAGGGGACCAGTGTTAATAGCGGTTACAGGGTCTAGCGGTACTGGCCACCTCCCAATGGGTAGCCCTTGCCTTGGGCAGTATCACCTATCTCTATACTATTGAACCCACGCTCAGTCATTAGCCGGCCGTTCCAGCCGAGGTGGAGAATAGCTGGTTCATTCGAAGTTGCCATTTTTGGGCGTTTTATCCGAGTTACCACCACCACTGTATTCATTCAGTCAAGTGATGATGAAAAATCAATAGTGTAAATAACCTTTGGGAGGGACTCGTATTTAGTATCATAGGAAACCAGCCCGTTCCACGGATCAACAGCGAATTGTGGACCTTGTTCTGTTGACTACCACATAGTAATGTAATTGGTGATTCATCGTCGCTGTTGGCAGTGGTTCTATGTATATGACTAGCCGTTTCCACCAGTGTACTGATGTTTCAGAGCGTTAATGAATACTGGTGTCGTTACAGATTCAACAATACACCTTGTTTCTTATTTACAATTCAATCAGTTCGTGGTAAACGGTGGCCAAGAAACTATCGCCCACCGCGACTTGCTACAGCTAGTTTTAGCTGGCCTAAGCATTTGAAGGGTACAGGCTGGAACAAGATCCTCACGCTACAGGTAAGATACCTCACCCTTTGGTGGAAGCCGACCATTGTATATTCCTATACCAATGAAGTTTATAATTTTTTTAAAAAAATAAAACCACCTATTGTTTGCAAGTACACTGTGGGGGGGGCGCAGTAAGGTAATATGAATGTGTCGATCCCTATATCTCAATCAATAGAAATAGTTCCGTGGGTTTTAGGCTTCCGCTATCTTCGGTCCGCTGGCTAAAAGTAATAAAATTCCGCTGAATCCAAGACCGGTTAAGTTCGGCTGCCGAGTAAGTGACAGTCAACCAAACTATGGACAGGAAACGCATGCATGTCCGTCCTTAGGCGAGCCGCCACCAGATACGTCCCAATAACCGACAATCCTGATAAAACTACTTCTGAGTGAGGTGGATCCTCGCCGCCCTGGGTTGGTTATGAGAATAGGCGCGAGGAAAGTATTGACAAGCTGAGTGTTGGCGAGCCGATATCAGTAACCCATCTAACAAAGTGGAAGGTACGTTTTGGTCGGATGTATACTGGTCGTCAACCGAGACACCATGGCTCTAAACGATACCCAATATTGTCCACCACTCTAAGTGGGTGGCGGTGGAGCGTGACATTCAGTCCTATAACGAAATCAGCCGCCTGCTGGAGTCGAAATAGAATGGCCAAGGTGCCCCACGTTTTCATTCTAATTGTTTATCCCACGTCCACCCATATTCCTATAGAAAACCCACGGGAATATATCTCGAGGAAAGGGGGTGGGGTTTGGGGACCAACTGATTGGGTGGAGTGACACCCCTCCCGACGGGGTGTCGGAAAAGGCCGGGGTTTCCTGGGGATGGGATTGTTTAGTTCCCTTGGCAAAGTGTTTGTTACTCAATTGACCAGGTAGGATGAACATCATCAGGGATTGGCCATTTAGCCTTTTAGAATAGGGGGTTAAGCTGCACTTCCGCCCCGTTCCTATATCAACGGGCCTTCATGGGATCAAACCTTCACATTCAGCACTGTTGGGCATCATCAAAGGTATATGCCCCAGTTGACTGGTGGATTTCTACCTTTGGCGTTGGCGTGATAAATACTAAAATACGTCGCCTCAACCTATATCTTGGTTAGCTGAATTAGTCTAACAACCGGGACAGTGTTCCCATATGGGCAACTCGGAGTTTCGGTGATGAACTCTGGCGACCACTAGTGCCCCAAAACCGAGGGGCCTACTTGTTATTCCCTCAAGTCCTCCACTGACCGGCGCCAGTGATGTCAAAATTACTATTTTCGAGCGCCCCTTACACTCTACGGATAGTCCAGCTGGTGCCAACCTTAGTGATCATCACCAATTAAAATAGGACGGAACGACGGTTAGAAAGGAAATATTAGACATGCTCCTCACTCGTGGTTCAACGGTTTTAGAGGCCACTCGCGACACTGACTGTTTGGTCAAGGGGGTGATCCTTCGTTAAGGTAGTATACATGGTCAACGATCGTTGGAACGGGTTCGCTTGGCAGTGGATCACGGATGCAGCGTGGTGAACTGGAATGATATCCACCCTGTGAGGGGATTTTCCCGATCAACCCCCAGTATATTAGTTTAAAAACACCACCCACGTGTAACTAAGTAGCAAGAACGACTTGGATAATCGTTGAAGAAACACTAATTCAATTCAGTGTTTGGAGTCGCGTGGTTGAAAAAACGCATAATGGGGATAGGGTAGACCGATATGAGTAACTCGTTATATGATTTGGTAAATATACCGAATCAGTATTCCGGGGGTGGGAGGGCGAAGAGGAGGGGTTGCAGGTGGTGGATTTTCTAATCACCATTTAATGTGCATCCACTTGGATTGGGGAGCAGAGTATTTAGCCATTAAAATCTATGGGCTGAGGCAGCACAAGCAGAATGGTAATCACTCTCTCATACGGATGATATCAGTCATCAAGGGGGAGATCGTACGGGAACATAGTGTATTACCTCATCTCTATTCGAGGTGTGGTAGCATGTACGAGAATTTAACGAATTCAGGCGTGCTTCAAGTTCATGGGCTGGTGCATGGCCACGGAACACTTTCTCAGCCCTAATCTGACGTGATGTGTTACTGCTGTAAGTAACAATATCATATGGATGAAATTCAAACCAGCTGTATAAGGTTTTACATAATACGTGTATGGGCGAACATATGTGAGAATAGCTTTTAACCAGTAATATTGGCCTCATCCAATGGATTTTTCGTTATACAGCCTGAATGAACTTCTCCCATATACTACCCGGTACATTTGGTTCCATACAAATCCCGCTATAGCCACCGCGTATCTGGAGGGGGGTGGGACCCCTAGCCTGATAGAATGGGCGATGATAGTTTCTCTCACAAAATAAATAAATCCAACATCCAAAATTAGCTAACAAGCAAGGGGGTTGGGAAAAAGTGGCCTCTTTGGTCCCAACAAGGAGATGGTAACCGCCGATTCCATTGTACTCTATTTCTTAAACCGGTGTAAACAATGTCCCGGCATGCACCAATAAGTCAATGGCGCAAGCCAGAACTGGTTTGCTAATTGAAATCGAATGAGTTGCCGAGTTCAGTTCACTTGGGCGACTTATTACATGGTTCCATTTCATGTGGACGTCGGTCACCATTCACTCGAGAGTTTCTTCCAGCCAAGTGTTTGCCATTAAACACCACCTAGGAAATATGCCCTATGTAATAGACGTAGTAGAATTACACATGGAAGACCCACTGGCATATCTAACGGAGGAGGCAGGTGGAAGTCCAAACGGGGCGGAAGCGAATGACCCATTCACTCTTCAAATGAGATTGGAAAAAAGGAGTGAGTCTACTCGTCTTTTCTTGCTCATTCGGTAAGTATAATCATGCCCGTGCCTGCCCGACGACTATTAAGGAAATGGTAGCCGAGGTATTTTGCGGGTTTACTGCAATTGGCCCCCCTCCCCTACTCCACCCCCTTCTTCCCCCATCCCTGTTAAAGATCAATGCTTAATCTGGATGGTTCGAAAGTGAGTGGAGGAGGGGCGTCATTCTCTAAACAAATTGTACAGTCGAAAATGGAGGTCGGCCTGCGAGCGGAAAGGGTGGGTAAAGAACCGGTTTACTCACCATTTCGGTAACAAAGAGCACTATACCCATTTTCTAATCCATCACCCACGGCCTCATTATTGGTACAAGACCCCTCCCCTGAAAACCCCGAGTTCTCTAATGGTCGGAAATTCAGCAGGGATTGCCAGGACAACTTCGGCGTACATTAAACCACACCCCGTGCTAACTAGGCTACATATCGCTTCCACTGCGTACAACACATTCATGCAAAATATTCCATAGTTTCGTCCTTAAACGCTATCAACCGAACAAAGACGCTGGACTAATTTGCTCAAGCGATACCGTTAATGACCCGACAATGGGGATTCTCGCCTTTCTGACCTCATTTGCTATCCAGGGGGCTTGCCGATATTTCTAAACAGCCCCCTGTTTACCCATTTCCCTTTAGGGTGTTTCAATAGTTTACCCCCAGTAAAACGTGCAGATGAAATGCGCCAGTGATGTAAAAAAAAACAGAGTGGGCTGCAATAGAAGAAACGTTTATCCTTGAGACCGTCCAATGGCCAGTCCAAAGAGAAGAAAGGTAAGTGTGGTCGTCTACAGTCATACAGCCTTGAGTGGCGCCGTCGTCGTGCAGGTCCGACTTCCAAACAGACCCACGGTTTGCTATGGCACGCCAGACCGCCGCTTAATACTTACGTGGCATCGCCCAACTCCCCAGAAAATGGCCGCCTGGTCAGTCGTGGGAGAGTTGAGACGGTGATAGTAGCCGCCCATTCCACACCGCCATCACCCAAAGCGGCTTTCAACACGAGAGTCGGGTGGAATCCAGTATGGCTAGCATGTTGCCGACCTCAATGGCCATCCCGACTGACCATCGTCATTGAGTCTTTTCACCGCCCTATAGCAGGTGTGAATTTTAATTATTTAAATCATGGGTAAACGTGGATAGGTCGATGAACAATGTGGGTATGCGGGCAGTTTACCCATACTATAGCTCAGCAACAATGATGCCAATACCTGGTCCTTTCCCAAGGGTGAATATCTTCTGTATGTGCCGGTATAAAGGCGATGTCGAACCTATGCCCCGTTCAAAGATACCGATTAAACTCCGCCAGTTTCAAAGGCGACGCAGTGCCCCTAATAGGACAATACTATTCAGTGAGTGTAAAAAGTTAATATGCCCCTAGTGGTATGTCACTCAGCCTTCGGTTAGTTTAGTATAGAGCTGAAGGATGAGTAGCAGCCCTGTTGACAGCTCTAGGCGAATTGTGGAGTACATACTGATATTACTATTTGCTTGTTATGTCCATTATTACAACGGTCTATTTGCCCCTAATCACATCCGACGCCCCTTGATGTCTGCCATTAGTCATGCCTAACCCGCATTAACATTAAGCTAGCAGAAATTGGCTGGCGGAAGAAACTGGCTCGCCCATTTTGTCCACGTAAGATCTCGTTTCCTTCTGGGAGATTCTACTCAACATCGGGTCTGGAATATGGCAAAGGATAGCGGCCTTCACCAGTTGATTAGACTATATTATATTTATATTCTTTGGGAACTGACCCAGGCTACCAGCCGAGCCACCAGTTCATTTTCCCACCGCATCGGAAATAAGGTTGATTTAATGGTTAAATGTGTCCTATTATATCCATACCGACATCAAGATTAGACTGTAATACAAAATAATACATCCTTGACACCAAGACCACGCACGCTTCTCATTATTCATTGCGCAGCTTTTGTTTTTCCAAGACATCCATCAGGGTAGCAGGCCCTCAACTGGGAAACTACTGCTCAGCCGTTCCTGGGCTGCTTCCGCCCATCAATAATTGAGCCATAACTGTATGGTGGTTGTCATACTGTGGTCCATTTGAAACAGGAAAAGGACTTCCACTGCCTCCATCGTGACACGACCATCCCCCTTCCCCCTCTGCACCTCTAGGCGCACCGTCATTGGATTAATTTTGGGCCTTCTTTTTTTCCTATCGAAGCGGACACCCTAAATTAAGCACCGAAGGCGACCCACGTTAATGTACTAATACAATATTGGGCTGGTTCCATATGACCTGGGAAACGCCAAAAAAAGATAATATCCAAAGTGGGTATGCGTCGTTTAAAATGCGCAGTAGAGGTGCCTTTAATATCCGCCTGGCTGCGTCAACATCACCCACAATAACCCTTTCCTTTTTACTACTACCTCATGTTCAAGGATGGTTAAATTCCAGGTTTTTAGCAGCAAGCCACGCTAGTAAAAACCCCCACCTCCCCCCCCTTGTTTCCCCTGGCCGACACTCACCTCCAGGTTGGGAATAAGAGTGTGCGTGCAAAATACCACTTACCCACCTTAGTCTCTTACATTCCACCAGGTTGGCATTACTTACCCAAACAACATGTACGCTGCAAGCGACACGAATCCCCGATAAAGCTGAACCGCTGGATGGGATGTAGCCTGCGGGACGCCCTTTACTTTTAATGGATTGATATCATCGGCATTTTTAGGTCCAGAGGGACGATTGGATAGAAATAGCGGCGAATTTCCCCCTTTCGGCGGGATATAGGGGTGTGCCTAATGCGTGAATGCAAACAGAAGGGAAGCGACTCCATGGCCATGGCCTAGCCTGTTCCCCAATTCTCCCGGGGACTCCGCCTTACTTTACTTGGGTCCGTATCTCCCTCCCCTCCCCTTCCCTTGGGGGCCAGGCGATGAGTATTCCGACATTCATTTGATTGGTAACTTCACAATCCGTCGACATGCGTGAGACAGTGTGAATTTATTGCAAAGGGGAGGTACTGCTGGGGCCACTGATGTGGAAGTTGGTGTAGGACCAACTCCAATTGGAGGTAATGTAGCTAATGGAGGCGCTATAATCCAGTGTGGTGTAGGTTCGTTGTACGACCGCAGGGGGGGGGCTCAAGAAGGGAAGGTGGATAGCCGCCTCCCAGCTTTTTTCCGGGGTGCTTGGGGCTGCTACAGCGAACCGGTAAGCAGTGTGCACAAACAAATGGGCGGGTGGGAGGGCTGGCGTTATCAGTATGGCGGTGGTTAGTACGGGGAGGGAGGGAGGGAGAAGTTACACCGGCGGGCCGAATAACACTCCCCTATGAAAACCCGAGTGTGTGGGTTCCCGGCGACTTCGGGAAGGATGTTTAGGAGTTGGGAGAAGTTTAAACGTGTTTGACGTGGGTAGCCTCATAGTACCCATCGGCATGCTGGGCCTGGTAGCCTATTCATTCTACACAAGCGTGACCGGTGGAAGGAGGGGGGGCTGGAGGGAGCGTATTTGGGCCAAATTGGTGGGACTGATTTTTCCCATTTATCAAGTTACCCACTTTTGGAACCGTCTATTTGTTGTGGAGGAGGACTATATTTATCGAAGGGCTGTGTATTTCTTATTCGCACTAACCTCATTTCCCCCCCGCCCTAATTTGCTAACGGCCAGCCCCAACTGCCTGGCGTATGCACTTGAATCACACACCCCTTATTCTCGTCTTTTTCCACCCACTCTTCCGCATAGCGTCGAGTGGGCCTTCAGTCCAGCGTGACTCTCTAAATAACCGCCTTGTTAGGTGGATTGACACCGCATCAGTATACAGTGGGATGCATATGCCATCACCATTCCTAGCCTGACCAGCCCAGGCGGCCCCAATTCTAATCACTGCTCGTTTCAGGTGAAAATAACCAGCTAAATTGGTGCATGGGGGAATCGTATAAATATCCCGACCCTGACGGAGGTATTTCCAGTTCACAACCTAGTCACCAACACATCCTCACGAACGATTTACCCTCGTTTTATAGCCTCCTTCGCCGTAGTTTCCTTCGACCTATTAATCTCACCCCCCTTTTTCGTATCTGGGAAACGAGTCAGCTTGAATCAGCAATTGTCACTGAGCCGAACCGATCACCTGCCAGGCTCCCCCTTTAGACTTGGTCAAGTCTACATAACCGCCTATAGGTATATAGAGTTGATGCGATACCACTGTGGATGTCGTTACCTACATATCTCCTCCCTTTTAGCTCATTATTTATACTGTGCGCTCGTGCTACCACTAAGTCTAAAAAGTGCACCGTGTTCTCCAACTCGACCACCTATTCCGATTTGGTTACACACCTTCCGCCTTTGCTTCCCCCCTTTAGTTTCCGCTTACGTCCGGACACTATCCGGCGGTATCCCTAATTCAACCGCAATCCAACCCTATATATTAGACGGTAACTATTCACGCCGAACCCTCTTTTCCCCAAGGTTGTATCTCTCAATATTTGGCCGTGGCCGTGTTTACAGCCAGCTAGACCGCTATCACTATTTGGCCCGACCAAGCGTCCGTGAGGGTTTAATTCGCTTATTCCCAGTCAGCGATTGAGCCTGGTTATACCAACTCCGCTTGTAAGATTTACAGTCAATCTGAATAGGTAAGTCACGGGCATTGTATTGCTCTGCCGATTAACTATAAGGAATAGGGGACCTACTGCATTTCCATGTACTCCTTGTTCATATGCCGAATGGTCACAAATTGCGGATAAGAGGGCCAGTTTCATGGCAAGACGGGGCTACCACGGGGATTTTTAGTCCTTAGAGTCGACCCCCTTATTGACCCATACTAGCAATACTATACTACCAAACTTACATGTATATAGGAAAACGTGTATCTAACTCAAATATCCAACGTCAGTTGCTGGGTGATAATCACATTCTTGCGCTGCATCGCTCCAGTTTTTATCGAGGTACGTTTTTCGTGAAAATATTATTTAATGCCACGTACAATACAATATCACTTATGGCCACTACCCAGCGTCTAGCCCATATCTACTCTATCGGCTCTGGGGGGGGGTTCATTTTGAAATAGCCTTTTAACTAACGGGCTTTTTAGTCTTCCATTTGAATTACTATTGGATCAACTGGACCGATTGTATCCTTGTTTCCGAATCCCTCGTATCTCTTTAGCATTTAACTCGTCGCGACCGACCGATAATCGGTTCATTGTTCGATTATTCACATTACTTTGTTGTAACCATACCTCATCCTCCGTTCTGCGTTTCATTTACTACCCGCCTAATAATCTGGGCAGCAATCGGATAATCCCTATCGCTTTACCGCATCCCTTTTAGGCTGCTCTACCCCCCTCTTCACACATACTAGCAGTGTCCCCAAACGTACACCCCCTTTCCCGACCACCCTCCTTACCTCAACTGGATTATCGTATTTGAATGACCCCACTTTCTTTTCCCCACCTTCCTGTGTTACTCCCTTCGGATTACCCCCCTCCCCCTTTCCATTTCACCCCTCTTTTTATTCCACACCCTTTTTCGATTCTTCGTATTTGTGAACTAATCGCCTATTCGGTAAGATCTTTTATTGAATATTTTCCTTTCATTTGCCGCGCGCTTAAGGTTTTTTACTAGTCCGGTTCCCTCCCCGATATAAAAGGCTGGCCTTTCCTCCCCTTCTTCTTTTTTATCCACTATATTTCCACCGTCCTCCACACCATTATTTCATTTATAACTTTACTTAATTCATTAGATTTCCTGTCTCTATGTATTAGCCCCGTCTTCATGTATCCTTCGAATAATCCCTCACAATCCTCTCGGACTGTTCCCTCACCAACTCCCACATCTTCCTCTTCTTTAAAACGGATTGCTTCAGTCATGAGTATGCACTGTGAAACTCGCCCCTCCACCCAACTACCTCCTCTCAATATGCCTCCTCAGGGACCTAGGTCCCACCTTCCCCCTCGCTCCTACCCTCCCCTTAGACAGGGAGCGGTTCGCAGCCAGCTGCAGCCATATGGTCAGCGCTTTTCCCCCTCACACCAAGCAGCCACTTCCCTACCGTCTTTGCCGTCAGCGGACGTCCTGCTTCAAAGTTCGGCCAGGCCGTCTCCCCACCCCTATAATGCACGTCCCCGCTCCACTTATATTGCAGGTGCTCACTCAGACCACCGGCTGTACTCCCACACTGTCCAAACGAGTCACCCATATTATATCCAGACTTACACTGACCGGTCCAATACTCCTCCGCTGCTCCTAGAGTCCGTCCCCGCACCGACCCGCCATTTTGGAGGGAATTCGCCCATTCACTACCAGTTTCCGCGGACCACGGATAATACCAGCAGTCGCTCGTCACCCGGAATACCCCTTCTACCCACCACCCCCCCAGCGTCGACCCAAAATGCCGCTTCCGACCAGTCCTTCATTACTTTGTCCCCAGACACGGTACGAAAACCGGCTCGTAAGCGTCGCCGGCCTCCGGTGTCCTATTCAGCCCTCATCGCCCAGGCCATAATAATGGCGCCCGAAAAACGACTCACCCTGCGTGAGGTGTACCAGTGGATATCCGAAAACCACCCCTACCTTAGCTACTCGAGTGATACCGGTTGGCAGAACACTATCCGCCACAACCTCTCCCTCAACAAGTGCTTTATCAAGACCGCCCGGACCGAGGCTGACGGAGCACCAAGTAGTGTTAGTCGGGGTAAAGGGGGCTACTGGTCCATCGACATGAACCTAATGGACGCCGCTATGCGGGAGGGCGTCGAGCGGGCTATGCGCACACCCTTGCCCCAACTCGCCCCGCCGTCCGCCCAGCGGTCGGCGGCCGGGTCCGTCTCTGTCTCGCCTGCCCAACTACCTGCCCGACTCAACACCCCCCGGGACACCGACAGGCGGTCAGATGAGTTCCTTATCCACGCTCATCGGACGGAATACTCCAGGAGCATTTCGCCCCCCAAGGGCGAGCCGACTCGGAAGGGAAGCCTGGACGGCCCTGAGTCCATCTTCGGCAAAACCACACCCAAACCTGTTAGTCTCCGTCGCCCTGTTAGCCAACCCCCCACTACGGGGCATGATGAAATTGAACCTAAATTCCGCCTCTTAGCAGAGGCCTCAGCCGAGTCTACAGCGATGGACTTCGTCGTCGCCGCCGCCACCCCCCATGTACCCAGTCCTACCTGGGCCCCGATTATGTGTACTATTGCTACCCAAACGGATGACCCCCCTATCCCATCCACTCCATTGGTCACGACTTCAGACCAAAATTTATCCCCTATCCCCTCTCCCCCGACAGACAATGTTTCGGTTCTTCGTATTGCTAATCTCCTCAACTAGTATTCTAGAAATGCCCTGCATTTTATTTATTTCGGCTACCTTCGCTCCCTTCCAAAAACTACTCTCGGACCTGTATTATTATTATTACTCTTACTACTTTCATGTTGGTGACTGTGAATATCACTTAATTGTCAAAATAAACCTACCCTAAAACTTATTTTCGAAAGATCGAGGTCTATTTGAAGAATATGGCATACCTCGGTGGTCTAGTAGAGCTGAGCGAGTGGACTTGTTGGTAATACTCAATTAACTCCATGTATTCAAATATCTACGTTATGCACGATAGCTGTTTACCTGCGGGCCTTAATCAATTACCCTTGAAGATACGGTTTGGAGGGAGTAGTCCCACAGTTCGCTATAGTTAAAACTACGTTTCAATATTGGTTGCTACCTACATGTACTCTGCTTTTGCACTCCGTCGATAAATTGGGGTGGGTATCGGATACAAAGACGCCCCCTACTACTACCAATCAATAGAGGACAGCGAAGCTATTTCGTCCCAGTATAGAACAACCAGAATGTACTAATTATACTGCTCCAATGGCGATATCCCGTGTTTACGATGAGTTCGTCTCAGATATAATCACAACTATTCCATTAAACAAAAACCACCAAAATAGTGGCAATTATACATACCCCTGCTTTCTGCAAAGGAAGTCGGCCTTGAGATTAGCCGCTAGCGGCTCATCGACGAGGGGCCCCAGGCCAGTCTGGGATCCTTCGATTAATGGACCGAGGTGATGGTTTGGATACTAAATCGGCAAATAGTGTGCGATGGGGAAGGGTTATGGTAGGGTGGCGGCGCCTAACAGAGGGCGCACCCATGTTCAAATAACATATCCCCAATTTATGCACATATACTAGTTCGGTCAAGGGGGGGAGTCGAAAATGTCGACGCCAAATACACCTACTCAAGTGAAAATGTTAATGACAAAATGGTGTGGCCCGTGTATAACGCAGCCGCGTGGCGCCTGTAATGCTATGAGTAGATACTGGGCCTAGTGAGTGGGTGTATATGTTAAACAATAGTGGGTCTCGTATGGGGAGGTGTAACGAAAACGAGTCATACCAAGCTGTTAGTGTGACGTTCGAATTATTTGAATAGCCAAGCTGGCGATGGCCATAAAATAAAGGTCATGGTAATACTAAGCCAAAGGCCAATCATTGGTGTATACCCCCCTGTCGTCTCGCAAGTTGGGGACTATGTAACACTTTGGGGGTCCCCATTTTTTGTACCCACTAACGCATATCTATGCTTTAAGGGAGAGTCATCCCGGGCCCTGCCCTCTACTATATGCAAGGCCAATTGAAGAGCTTTCGCCCCGACTGTCCTGGGTTTAATGTGCACGCTCCGCAGCTATATATTATGCCTTATATGTCAGTGTGGGGCTGCTGGTAGAGTAGAATTGGCTACATAAACCTGTCACGAGGAGTGATATATGCCATTTAAGCCCATTATAAATTTATTAAATGGTTCCACTGACGTGCTTCTTTCTGCAGTGTACACGTAGGATGTTTCGAAAGGGGATGTATTTGTGTTCGCTGCCACTACTATAACGGGTTTCTCCCGACTTGAGTGTAAAGGGCATTTCAAAAGCGAACAGAGAGAGGGAAGGGTTGTCTACTAATGAGGTATCCTCTTCCACACTGGAGGGATGTATCTAGCACCATTGGCTTCAATATTATATTGAGGAATAGGCTGGTAGGGAGGGGAGAAGGTCATCGAAATGGATTTACAGATTCACTAATCGACCATAGTGGGCTCTTAAAAAACAGTGATCGTTTACATTGGAATTTTACACTAAACATCGATTGAAAAAAAAAAGCCGATTTCTTACTGTGCTCATGTTTCATTAGAGAGCGAATCAGTCTCTAGACTGGTGCCATATAATTAGGACAGCGATCGATTGGCCGTGCTCGTATATCCGACATACACAGCTATTTTGTCTTATGCTCATGGCAAGGTTTTGGCGATTAAGGCTATATTGAGTTTTCCCAAGTAGCA
>JANBQC010000199.1:0-43349 GCA_027576995.1 Dimargaris cristalligena
AAGCCCACCGGGGTTTTGGATGACGCGGATACACCCTTTAACTGCGGGGTCGCCATCGCGGCATGTTAACTTGAATTGCTCTTATAGTCGTGAATCTTGGATCATATTTATTATCGCTCGTAATGCTCGTCGGACGAACTGGTTACTTTTAGGGGGTGGTCTCTGGCCAAGACCGCCTTCTGAGGGTTTCCCTTTCTTTTGACCGGGCTTACGCTTATTTATTGATTTTTTGCCGAATTACTTAGCTCTTGAAATGCCGCCCATTTGATCTGGAATTTCTTGGAACGTGGTCTCTGGCCAGGACTGCCTTCTGAGATTTTCCCTTCATTTGATTGCGCATCTAAGCTAGCTTGCACCTGCTGGCTATATTTGAATTTGACCGGAACCATTGCTATACCCTCCATTTTCAACGGGATTTTCTCAAACGGTCTTGACATTGCATACGGCACTTTTCCAGCCCCGCCTCCCCTACCGGTGGCTAATATCGCTACTTAACATTTTTTGTAAATTGCAAATAGCTCCTACTTTTCGTGCCACCCATCTAATAAACTATACTTACTAAACCATTCGAATTCTACTTATGTACCATAGACACTTGGTGACCCGGTATGGGCAATAGCAATTGTACTTTGTGACATGATCGCCGGATTCCCCAGCGGAGAGTTCGTTTGCATTACTGGACTCTTCGTAGCGTTGGATTTCGCCAGTGCGGGATGCCTAATAGGCGCAATATTCGAGGGTTGTTCAGATACTTTGTGGCGCTATGGGGTTTAAATTTACTTTCGTTTCGGTAGTTTGCGGAGAATTAAACTATAAACTTAGCTGTTTGTCCGTCTAAATTCGGTAATAAATTTTCTGTCGGTGGCACACAATAACTGATGACTATCACGCCATATTGGGATTCCTGATAGCATTAGGGACGAATATAAGTGACATAAGGCAAATGGACGCTGGCAAACTGGATACAATTATAGTATAATATAATATAACCACCGGCGAATGTGATCTGAGCCCTGACTTTAAATAATCCTGACACGCTGGTATCACGCTTGTCTCGCTATTAGTGCATATCCTTGTATTATTTATGCATTTCTTCTGACTCGGGCACTGTCCATTCATTTATCTTTTACATGCAAATTTTATATTTTCCTAATGTGTTGGTTTGGCGCGCACCTAATACTTTTTGAAGTTTTATATGGGCATCGCAGTTAGCTATTGTCCTTGTGTTTTTACTAATGGTTCCTTTGATGATATCTATGATTTCTAGTTCTGATCATTAATTTTGCCTTTAATTTTCTAGTTATTGCCATTATCAATCTCAATATTTGAATATACCATATTTATCTGATTTGAGGAGTAATATATGATCTAAATTAACATTGCCATTTAATTCCATTATAATGCCCCTTTGGGTAGCTGATAGCTTTGTATTGAATGGGTATAGAGTGCAAGAGTCCTTGATATCTAATGGGGGGGGGGGGTTATCGGGCACTGGGCCACAAAATACAAATTATGTTTGATCATCCTTACTATGCTGGCCTATGAACAATATATACCTGTTTATCTCGCGCCTTGAAATACACGTAGGCAGCGTGCCGGTTTCTATAGTCTGATCTGTATAGGGGGGGGGTACCCATCTGGACAAGAGTGGGCGAGAGGGGAGCTGGTCAGGACTATCATCAAAATCTAAAGGCCCTAGTATTCAGGATACAGATACGCTAAAATAATAGCCCTATCAATCATCATACCGAGCATAATGGCAGTTCCGAATCCAAGATATAATTAAAATAATCATTTATAAAACACGAGATATAATAAGTAGATATGGGGGCGCGAACAATCGGAGTGAACTATGGACGGGTCGAAATACTAATAATGATGAAGGCAGAATAGGCGTTGCAAACTGAGTGAGTTATTGGAGTCAATGAATGGGCCGACGGACGTTCTTATATATATTTGCCCTCCGGCTGATAAGAATCGATAATCTAAAATGGGCTGGAATAAGTCCAGGGGCACTGGGTGTCCCCATCAGTGTAGGAGCGGATTTCTCTAAAATGGGACAGAATCCCGCCCCCCTATAATAGACACTGCACACTCAAGACAATAGATGGAATCCCCAGTAGCGGAAGACATTGCCAACAACCTCCTTCGAAATACTATGTGTGCATGAAATTAAAGAAATACATGAAACACTACATCCAACTCTTCAGTATCTCATACATGATGTCATTATACAATGAATAATATTATGATTCAATTGAAGACCTCGCCTGATATTTCGGCCAACCATCATATAGCTTTGCCAAGCGCGATACAACAGAATAAGAGGTAAATGCAAATGGATATAAGTCCCCCCGGTCGCTGAGAATATGTAGCATAGTGAAAGTCGCTAATTAATGCACTATAGATGTGAAACAAACCAGTCACTAAAGTTCACACCAACGGCCTGGCTTAAAAAGGCCAATTGTGTAGCCTGATACATTGTATTAATATTACCATCACGGGCCAATAATATAGGCATATCGACAGGAAGAAGATGTCCGACACCCCATATCAACTCAACTCGTCAAGAAGTAGTTTCCCCCTTACAGAGATTAGAACTTTTGGACTAATTGCAAATGAATTAGGCAATTGACTAAATAAACCCACATTTGGACAAAATGCTATCTAGAAATGTAAACTGAATGTTTTACCGAATCAATGATAAGTGTGGCGGGACTACCCGAGTGTTCGGTTTACATTAGGCATGCGGCAAACTACCCAGGGGAACGGTAGCCTCGGCCCCTAACGCCGGGGTAGATGCCTCTTACAACCAGTGCGCGCAGTATATAATAAAGGGGGTGGAGGCGCAAACCACCGACAACTGCTAAAAGTATAGCCCTATGGACATGGGTACCACCTCGTTTGTGCAGTAGGTGCATTAATTGGATGGCAGTAGTCATTCTGTGACGAATCCCGGTGCCCATGGTTGCGGAAATGTAATGATGGAATAGGCGACAGACGAACATTTGTGCATATACACAGCTCTTCAGAAGCATGAATAGTAAGGAGTCGTAGGATATAGGGGGGTCGAGATCATCAATGGAATTAAACAGGATTAAATATGAATTGCTTTACAGTGACTATTACAGCAAAGCATTGTCATGGTAAAGGCGGCTGTATTGCTGGGTGGTACTGAGAAGTAAAGTATGACGGTAAAGACTGGCAATATCCAGCTCACCTCGGCAACTGATACACTGTATAATCACAACTATACGTTGACTGGATTGTTGTTACAATACAGTAAGACAGATATGGGCAAATCGCTCACTGGCTGGCGAGGTGAGACTATTCTTAAACCAGCCCATGATATTTTTGGAAATAGTACTGGCTACCAATTCACACAGTGCCAACCATTTCGGATGGGTCTATAACTGGGAATTCACCACAGTTGGCAACCCAGGAGTACCGTCTATATTAGCAGACAAAGGAGGGTCAAAACACGTAATGGTGTACAAGGCACTTGGTTTAGCCATGACTACCTTCCATTTTAGCGCTTCAGTGTACTACCTCTCACCACAACTTGTATTTTATCGGTTTTTACTCTCCCGCACCTTCAATAGACATTTTTCCCTTCATTCCCGGGTGTACCCGGTGTTACACGGGATGCGGCGTAGAAAGTCCCGTCTAAATCAGGGCAAATAGGCCTTGTTAGGGAGACTTGGGTATCATAGTGATAAAGGTAATAGAAGAGGTGAGGCGGAGGGGTGACGTTGCGCGGATCCTAAGCACCTTCTCGGCCATAGCTGTAGACATATATAGTGTGGATAATAAGCCACTGAATTACGCGTATTTGCCGCCGCCTAGAATAAGATGCCTTTATATTTACCATTAAAGACTACTACCACTCCTCGCGCCACAGTTACGTGGAGCCACCCAAGCTGCTGCTTAGTCAAGGGCTGGAGGTACGCGACTTGCATTTGGGCCAGTAAACCGGTGGTTTGAGAAGCCACAAACCAGTGGCCTTGGATTGGCCAATAAGACCCCTGGTCAATGGCGGATTAATGTAATTTCCTGTAAAACCATGCCACCGATAAATCAATGTACACATTATTTCTAGTGAAGGCTGGATTCGGTAAGAGCCGTTTAATGAAAGAGCAGTGATCCATTGGAACTATCCGCAGTAAAATATACTGGAATACGCCAAAGGTAAATAAGGCGCGCGGGATTTTAAGGGGACGAAATGGTAATTACATACCGTATCATATCTACGGGAACGGCAGTTTGATCCGATGGGTGAATGGATCCCAAAAGTCGCAAGATTCCCGGATATTGCCAAGAACATTGTATATTCGGGCATTTGGAGATATTGTAAGCCTATTAGTTCGTCTCACGAAATGGTATTGAAAGATAGCACAAATGTATACGGGGATTCCCACCCACAACTAGATAAAAAATGACAGTGCAAAATCGAAAATAGACAAACTACTTAAACCCTAAATATAATGACGTATACCCCTAGTCCTGTCTATTCAAGGCGGCAAATTTATTTACTCTACGTAAGCTAAAGCAAATCTGTACTAATAGTTACTAATCGACTAGCTAGCTTTACAACCCCTCCACATTGGGACGGGGAATCGGTTGGCCAATTTTCAGTAGGGACCCACGGCAACCGCTAAATCAGGAAAACCCCAGCGCACCGAGCAGTCCATGTGGTCTCCGGAATAGGGATACCACGCTCAGCGACGAACGAGCAGTTACCGTCCCAATCGAACCCCGAAAACGAACCTAGAGTATAACGCATAATTATCATCCGAATAGCCGGGTTCATTATGTTCCAATATTGTAATAAGTGATTTATACGGTAATTCATTATAAAAGCACACGGGGTGAGATTGGCTATTGACACCATTGGGTATCAGCTGACAAATTGCGGTAGCGAAGAAGAAGAAAAAGCAACAATTAGCAGTGAAGTCGGCAAACAAAGATGCTAAATAGAATAAAGATACACATGGGAGACACTCCACCTAGCAGGTGGAAGCATTCGAAGGATATGGCATTGGAGCAATGGGGCGGTATGCTTGAATTTTACCGGTGTAGCCTTGTCAGGGACTGGAGACTAGTTAGTGGTGACTGGGCTGGGTTTAGCCAAAATGCATCCCTATGCTTATTCATGAGATACGACGGATAAGTAGAAAAAAAGAGGACGGCAAAAGAGACGGATACGATCAAGCAAGTAAGTGTTACAAATGAAAAAAAAAAGAGCTATATTTATATATACGTATGGGTAAAATATATACTGGAAAATTTAACCGAGATAAATTTGACTCATTGGTAAAAAGTAAAGAAATAGAAGGGTCATTAGAAAGTAGGTCGTAAAAATAGGAAATCAAAGATGGGAAGGGCCTCCATTTACAACATGGTAATTGAAAATGGGGTCGTCCAGTATACGGAAATGGAAATCTGATGGCGCCCATTTTCTTGAGAATAGAGGATTGTCTCTCTCGCATCTTAGTAGAGGAAGAATGGAGGTAAGGCAACCCCGAAAACCTCCTTAACCTTTGAGACAATGGAGTAAGAGGGCGGAGGAGATGCCCGCCATATCTGGTGTATAGCCTAGTGCAGAAAAGGTCTACATTCAACTTTAGGGGGTAGGTGTGAGGAATTTATTAACAGTCGGTACTGTTCCAAACAAATAGGAAACGCCGACTCACTTTACCGGTATCGTAGAGGTAGCCCGGCGTGGGTTCTATGGCGTGAAAGGGCCGATGATCCCCGGAGAGATGTGGCTGATGAAGGTTCTCTTCGTCTTGCTTGAAGGTGACGACTGACGGAGCGGCCTTGAGTTGACTGGAAGCCACCGAAATCAGGGAGGGGTTGGAGGGGACGGGGAATAGGCCCTGGGTCACCCGCTGATCGGCTGGATTGGTGATTATGGATAAAGGGAGGGAGAGTTGGGAGTCCGGAGGAGGCATTTCAAAGTGGCACGCTGAAGGCAAGGAAGGTCGGGGCACGGTATCATTTAATGAACACGTCGTTTGGGCTGAATCGAGACTGATATTGGCCAGGTCGGCGGGGTGGAGACTACGATCGTCGTCAACGTCCGAATGATGGGATTCACACTCGGTGGCGTCACTAGCTGTCGTACTGCTGTCCTGATCAACCCCACCCTCGGCATCGGCATCGACACCGGCTTCGGTGTCAGTACCCTGCCGGTTACTGGTAAGGGGGTCCTCCTCGACCGGGTCGAGTTCGGGGATAAATTCCGTTAAAGCGTGAGCCGATAATTGGGCGGGGGCTCCTCCTCCACTCACAGCGGAGAGTAGCGAGTGAGCAGAGGGGGCCGTCATAACCGACCGTAGGTCCATACTCGAGTCCTCGGGTAGCGAGCCTGTGACGGAGCTAGGGGCATCGTCGATGGGAAGCGAGGGCTGGTTCTTGCGCCGTTTGTCGCGCAAAACTTCGATATGATCGAGAATGCGGACAATATCTTGCTTGTACTTGGACGACCGGGCGGAGTGCTGCACCATAAGATCCGAGTCCAGGCCCAGGTCCAAGTGGGCGAGGTTGGCGTCGGTGGAGAGGCGCTCCAGGTGGATCGAGGCCCGCTGCTGCTGATTGGTCTGGTTGGGATTAAGCTGCTGTTGGCTGCGGCGGTGTTGGTGGAATCTATTCGCGGGTAGTAATGATAAGGGGGACATGGGTGGAGAGTTCTCCCCACCTTCCTTAATGGCCGGTAGGGACGGCACAGGGCTGGTCATATTTCGCTGTCGGATCGTTGGAGACTTGGGACCCGCGCGAAGAGGTGGGCCGCTACCGTGGGCTGCGGTTGATTTGCCAGTCAGAAGGGGAATGTTGAACGTACGGGACTGACGGCGTTTAGCCCGGGACATGGGGTTTTGGTCGTCAAACGCCCGTTCGGACTCGGCAAAAGAGGGACGGTGGCGGGAGTCTTCCGAGGGCCGGGCAAGCAATGAGGGAACCGTTCGCTTGAAAGAGGGCATACTGATACCGCTTAAGCGACTGGAACGACGCTGCTTCGCTGGATTGGGATGATGAGGGTGGTGGCTGTGGGGATGTTGCTGTGGCTGTTGCTGGAGACGCTGAAGGCGTTTCTGGTAGGTCCGAACTTGACGAACGATACGGATTTCCTGTTCTAACATGGTCTTCCACTGGGATTTGCTTTGAGCATCGTCAGCCAGGATATAAACCCGCATCCGCCAGGCACTGTAAAAGGTCTGGGTGTCTTCTTCGGTAATATTCATGGTTTCCAGGATTTGGTCCAGGTCCAAGTGGGACTCGTCTACAGAAGCAACGGCGCTTGTGTGGGTGCGGACCGATGCGGGACTGCCGTCAATGGATACATCACAGGGCGAATCGGTCAGGACGGATTCCTGCAGCATAATCTGGCGGGCGGCCTTGATTTCAACGGGATGGGGGAAAGCACTTTGCCTCCGCTGTTTGTCGGTCATGGACAGGGGGCTGAAGGCGAGTTCCAGGCCGTAGGGGCCCAGGTTAATGACTTCCGAAGTGGGGTTATGCACCTGGGTTAGGTGAATCAGGGAAATCCGACCGCATTTGGGGCGGGCCTCACGGTGCTCCGGGTGGAAGAGAATCAGGGAGTGCTTATCCATGACCATCCAGAACCGCTTCCAGGAGGCCCCTTTGCCGGAACGCACAAACAGGGAAAGATGGCCGCTAAAATGGGTTGGGATTGGGGGAGCTCGGGAAGCATGGGAGCTGGAGGGCCGGTCCTGGTTAACGGAGGTTCCCCCCATGGAGATACGCTGGGACGAGGCGATGCTGGTGTAGGAGAGGCGGGACTTGTGGATGGTGGTGCGTACCGAGTCGGTGTAGCCGTTGGCCTTGAGCCAGGGTTTGGCCGGGAACGAGTACTTGCCATCTTCGTGGAAGGGGTCGTGTTCAATGACCACGCCCACCTCTAACGTCACTTCAAGGGACCGTTTGAGCATTTCGGAGGAGGACAGAGTCAGGAGCGGCATATTGTAGGTTTTGGTTTCTTTGCTCAAACGGCGGAATCCGAAATCCAAGTACAGTTCACTAAGCACCTGGCCCTCCGAGCGGGACCGACGATTGGCTAGGCTTTGGAACCAGCGGGAGGGCGTGGCGAATCGACCACCAGGGCCGCCACCACCACCACTACTCACCGGGCCCGAGCGATCGCCGGCGGAAAACGGAGGCCGATTGGCTGATGAAGCCACGGCGGCACTGTTAGAACGTAAGAGGGGCTTGGGCAGGACCGAGAGCTTGAAGGTGAAGGGGTGTAGAATGTCAAACACGAACACGTCGGGGTATTGGGCAACGTGGACATTTTTGTCAACCCGACGGGGATTGGTCACGTCGGTTGAAAAAGACTGCTGGCCCACTTCCATGACGCACTGGAAGGCCGATGACTTGGAAGGGCCAATGTATTCCAGCTGGACCACCCGCACATAGAAGATACCGGACGGGGGCTTGACTTCCTTCGGTTTATGATGAGGATCGGCGGTACTTTGGGGTATTTCGGGCTGAGACAGTTCCTCCCGTTTGAGCAAGGGAGCGGATACAGTGCTGGTACCGTGGATGCTGGATCGCCGGCTCCGTCGGTTGCGGGTATTGCGGGAGGGGGTCTGGGGGCTGGGTGTGACAGGGGGAGTATCGTGGCGGAGGGAGTCAGGAGGACCCCGCTGGGGGGTGGTGATTCGAGTGAGGGAAGTGAGGGGGAGGGTCGAAGCGGGGGATGAGAGGGTTTTGTGGGCGAGGGGACGCTGCGAAGGAGTGACGACGAAGGGGTCGGAGGCGACGCGCGGGGGAGTGGACATGGGCGGAGGTTCCCAACGGGGCGGAGGCGGAGCGGTGGCCACGGACTTGCGGGGAGTAAAGAGACCATAGCGCATGGTAGCGGTGCGGAGCAGGCCATTCTTGGGGGGTGGGTGAGCGGGGCCGGGCAGGTCCGCCGGCTCCTGGTCGGGGGCGCCTTCCACGGCGGGTTTCTTGTGGAAACCGGCTAGGAAGGTGTCCTTGATAAAACTGAGCATATAAGGACAGGTGAGGTAAGCGGGAGTAGAATAGAGGCGGGGTAGTACAGTCAATACGGACTGAGTTGGACAGTGGAGTCCAACTGGATAGATAGTTTGAACGAGGGCGGGATTAGCAGAAATAGAAGCGTCAAGCGGGTGGTGGTGACACCAGGACGGTCGCTCGGGTAGTGCAGACCTGGGGGATTAGCAATAAATCAGCTTGGAGGGTTAGGGGGTCGTTAAGCCGAACGAATGCGGCCGGGCATAAAAGGTAATATAAAATAGAAATTAATAAGATAATGAAAGAAAGTGGGTAGAGAAGAGTTAGGCCCAAAGAGAAAGGAAGGGGGGTAATAAGTAAACAAAGGGGCATACAGCGGCCCAGGGGATAAGGACCGTGGGGAGAGGAAACACGCAGCGAAGGGACCGGGCAGAGCCTCGTCGCAGTTGCAGTTGCAGTTGTGGTTGTGGCTGTAGTCGTAGTCGTAGTCGTAGTGGTCGTTGTTGCAGTCGTAGTCGTAGTCGTAGTCGTAGTGGTCGTTGTTGCAGTCGTAGTCGTAGTCGTAGTCGTAGTGGTCGTTGTTGCAGTCGTAGTCGTTAGCGTCAGGGCGGGGAAGGGGCATAAAGTGGACGGGGAGAGTGTGTGCTGGTCGTAGAGAATATCTAATAGAATCTATATATATATAAAAAGACGGAGACCGAATGAATCAACGGAAGAAAGCACATACATAAGCCGAGGTCAGGATATATAATAAAAGAGAGAGAGAAAGGAAAAGGGAGAGCACGGCAGTGGGAGGAGGGCTTTAAGGTTAAGTCAGGGCGATGCTCACTCCCATTCACCCTCATGCACCAATGTGCATTGCCACACACTGTTGCCCCTTGGCATCTAGCCGGCGACGGCTCTCCAGGCAGGCCACTCCTACCAAAACCCGACCCCTTCCTCGCTACCCCTCGGCTCCAGGGAATGCGACCAGTGCGTTATCGGCCAATGTACCACAATGTATGACGGAGCAGGGCCGGGTTGCGCTACTGATCTGAGAGGAACCGCTCCTCCAGACTACAATCCCTGGCTGATGTGTTCGCTTTTAAATCCCATGGTTTTGTTGCTTTATAATTAGTATATATATCTCTTCATTTCTCTCAATTCGTGTTCTTTTAATCAAATCCGGCCCTTCCCTGCCCGCTACGGGCTACTATGACCATTTTTAAAATCTGCGTTTTTCTGGAATGCGATGGACAGTTGGGCCGCTCTTATCACTGGGTGGGCTTGTTTCAGCTATACAAGTTGCTCCGCTGGCGTCGACCAGGGTGCCTAGTCCCATATTTCCCGATCAAGCCCCGCCGGCTTCCCATCACTGCCACATACCAATTTTAAATGTTTAGAGTTTGTTTACGTAAATAAGCCCGCCCGCTCCGATGATAGGCCGGGTTTGTTGATTCATATGGGCAACCGCCATTGGAAATGGGGCCAAGTGGGTTGGGGTAGCAATAATATCAGCAACGGGGAGCAATGCTAATATAAAACAGCACTCCAGTGGGTGGGAAAGGCGAAGATCCTCTCTACTTCCATGCCAATCATTGGATCCCACCCACTCTCCCCGCCTACCGTCAACAGCATCGGCACCCTTTGCTGGTCCTTGTTCCATTCACGTATTGGCACCAGGGCCAATCAAATCGTCACCGTGTGTGTACTCTACACATCGCAAAAGTGTAAACAACGATGGATTTTTAGACGCGAGAGCGCGTCCGAAGTAGTTGGTGACGAGTAAACTGATCACGACCTCTAGCGCTGCGTCAATTTTTAAATCCCTATAGACCCTCTTTGACTGCCCGGTTTGATCATCGCTCTCCTGCATGATGATGATACCAAAAATTACACATATCTTTGCAACAAGGGATACCCGGTTTTTATCCCCACACCCCCTCCGCAACTGCCGTACACCCTTTTCCTTCAATAATTGACAAATACTCATATTGGGCGGTCAAAACGGTTTTTTCGGTTTGCACTGATGGGCAGGTTGGGTCGCCGAGTAGCTCAACCATGGATAGCTCAATCCAGAAGGGTATAGTCAGAAAATAAGTCACCCAATACCAGCCTGGTCATAGTATGATGCATTAAAACGGGGTTCGGATAGAAATGGCCAAAGTCTTTCAAGTGGGACGGCCGAGAAGACAAATAAAATGGCCCCAATACTCATCTATCACGCTAGAAGCCAACCAACCAAATTGAGACAATCCACTGTCATTCAAAACCAACGAGATCACGGCGGTTCCCGAAACAGGGTTTTTCATATACCCGCTAAATGATAAATATACTATTTAACCAGCAAAAGGACCATGAGTAAAAGGGATAATAAAGGGTATAGAGGATGCGACTAATGGGCAGTGCGGTGCGAGTACCACACAGCAGACAGCAAAAGGCAGTCTAAATCCACCGTCAATTCGGGTGACCGTCAGTTCAAACTCGGCAACTAACTCTATAACACCCCAAACTCCACTTTTACCGGTTGGGAGCTCGCATCCAATTTGTCCATAGATTGACTCCCGCTCACCACTTTAGGGTGTTGGTATAAATATTTACCGCCTCCCTTCCGCAGTGTTAATCACTTTGGCACAAATTAATGATTTTGGACCCATCTTGGCAACATCTCTCTCCCCCCGAAATTGCAATACAGGCAGTTCCAACTAACCATTCTCAAAAGAAAGAAGAGAATTGGGCAACCCATAGCGGGTGAGCTAACTCTGGCACGCAGCAGACTAGGTGGGGAATTTACCAACACCGTATTCCGGACTTACCTCTACCCTGGCTTAGTAGTACAGCTTACCAGGATCATCAACGGCCTTGACGTCTTTCCAACGCCAAGGAATAGCGTGGTTCTATCTGTATAGTGCCTTACTTTTGCAAGTAGAAGATATTGATATCAACCCGACACTATTCCCCCAAAATAAGATTTATAACATTGCGTCAAATGAAATGACCGTATACCATATTTCGGAAAACCTATATTGCCCATGTTAAAACTATGGCACATTGTGGATTTTATTATCTCTTGTTTTTGTCCAACTATGTTGGTTTTTTTATAGGTATACTAGGTCCTTTGGCTTTAACCACTTAAAATACTCCCTGTCGGCCATAATTTTCAATAAAACCAGCCAACTAGAGGCGTCCGCCGGCCACAAGTTGCTCACTTCCCTTGCACACAGGTTTATTGATGCATTTTTAGCATTTCCAGCAGCCCATAGACTAGCTACCACATGAGAATAGAGGCAGCCCTGACCTCTATCTATCATTTAATTGTGGTGGACCCGTTCCGAAGTACTTAATCGAAATCACAGAAATGCTATATAACCCAAAAAAAGTATATAGCACCGGTTCCCCGCTTCCGTTTTCTCCCCTCTTTTAGTTGACTACATTCCTCTCCCGTCCTACATTCTTTTCGCATCTTTCATAATTTTGACCTACTTCTAGAAAACGGTTGACATTCGGTATCTAATGTCGTTTAGGATACGAGGCTATCCCATCGGTAATGATCACATTATGATTGGTCACAGGGCATCTAACTGACTGGGCAGTCGTGCCATTTCCCAATAGCTGTCCACATTGTGAAACAAAAGTGGCTCTTGGCTGATAGTTGAGGAAACTCACAGTGGTCAATGGTTACACGGAGATAGGGGACGTGCATGCCCGCCAGTCCTTAAGCAGGGAGCCTAGATTAAACAGAACGTAGATTTGAAGGTAAGGCCGAACGGTGAGGTGGATAGGGTTGTAGGTAGTGCGTTATATCGGCTTGGGAGGGGTGAAGCGAAGGGAACAGACTCTAAACTGATGCCGAACAATGCCGTTTAGTTTTCCAGCGTAACAGTGGCTCAGGCTCCACCCTGCTGGCTTTGCAAAAACGGTATCTAGAATTAATTGAAGTTACACGGGTGTAAAAGAGAAGACTCGCCGTTTCCCCGTTGTTTTTGTATGAAACATAAAAAGGGGTTTATAAATGCAATTGTCCATACCAAAAGAGATCGTATCTAAAATGTACATTGTGCGACGATATGCCCAACTCTAGACATAGGTTAGATACATTAATCGCAATATGGTCATCACAGGGCAATCGCTGTGATGTTTTTAGGTGAATTTCAAACCAGACGTGTAGGCCAACCGTATCGGGTGCCTCAAGTTACATTCAGCAGGTTGACTGGGGTAAAGCCGTGTCCCCCGCAGGCTCTTTGCATTTAATTTCCACACTATTCCTCTAGAAAAAAAAGGGGGGCCTAGGTCTACGTTAGTATAAATATTGCCTCCACCCCCTCTCCTCAGCCCAATCGCTACCCATCCATCTCTATTGTGTTGCCATCTGCACCATTTTGCCATTGTTCACCACCTTTACTTACACTAGTCCCTTATCACCGACTCTCTCACCATCCGCCCCCTTCCGCTCCTATATCCCTGGACTGCCGACCAATAGTTTACCTCAACAACCCGCTCCCACTAGTCAAATATGAAGATCCAATTTACCCTGACCATTTTATCTTTAGTGGTCTTATCCACTACCGCTGCTCCGGCGACCCAAGATAGTCCGATCCATTCGACCCCAAACGACGCTCCTACCACCCCTTTACCCGTTTTTAAGCGCCCTACAGAGTACCATTTGGATAACGCGGCGTGTGATACCCCGTCGATGCTCGCAAACCTGGGAATTCAGCCGATGGCCGATAGTACGGCCGGCCCCTTCGCCTTTACAGAGGAACCCGAAGGTTCTGAACCCAACGTGATTGATCATATGCCGTGCAATAGTCAGTTGCCTATTGGAAACCGCCCCGTCGCACTTAACACCGAATCCCAGAAGCTCCTAGAGCAGTTCATGAATGGGTACCAACCATTCAAGGGCATTGATGCTGATTTCTTAAAAATGCATGCCTGGTCAAAGAGCACATCTGCCCATGACGCTCAGGCCAGTGGTGAGAGAATTGCCCCCGTTTCCGAACCCTCCATTGATTTAGGGGCCTCCAAAATTATGGCGGAATTTGTGCAAGAAAACCCCCAGTTTAAAAACTTGAAGCCCGGCTACTTGCCAAAGGATGGCCCTAAGAGTCTGAACCATCATCTTCCTGAGGGTTCCATCGATTTGGGGACCCGTTTCCCAGGGAATAAATTCCAATAATTCCAGCAAGATAAATTGCTTCAAGGAATATTTAGAATAGCCGAGACTCAAAAGAATAGTTAGCCATAATTAACAATGTTAATTATTACCCCCACACACATATATATATATATAGACTTTTTTTCTAGACTTACTTTAGAGCAATATATCTTTTTTTTTTACTAAAGCTTTCGAATAAACTAGTAGATGGTACACTGTATCTCTACGACAATAATATTGACAAACCTGTGTTTATCCGACTATCGTCTAATAATAATAAGTCTGTTTCTACTGGTCTGACAACTTGGGTGGTGGTAATTAAGGCCTCGGTATAGTCGGAGTATAGGTCGTCAACCCAGCTTGACCCTGTTTTTTCTATCGTGGCAAGGTCACCTAGTTGAAGCTGCATAATAATATTGCTATCCAACCACTCCTTTACAGGACTAACCTTAGTGACATGTGACTGTATAAATTAATAGAGTATCCGTTAATCGTTTCTCAAAGAATACTGACGCCATTTTTCTGGCCTTTGAATCTGGCCACATCAGGTATTAAATTGACCTGGCTATATAAGCAGAAGTTCGTATACCGAGTCTGACTTTACTGGCCGAAAATAGGTGCATCTTCAAAACCATTAAATAGAGGTATTCAAAATACGTTTCTAAATAGCAAAGGGGGCTGACCACGCACTCAGTCCTTAAAGTGGTTGCTAATGAGGGAATGTGGGTTATTGGAATGGAAACAGGGGGGGCTCTTGGTTTTATACTTGAAGCCTACCTAATAATCAATCGAGGGAGATGTGTTTTGGTGTTGTTTACATAGATTTCGAAGCTACACTTATATATAGTAGGGGCTGGATAATGGGTGAGGAAGAAATCTCCCATTGGACCAGGCAGAGGGAGCCAAAAGGCCTCATGACGGTCAAACTAATTACCAATCAGTCATTGAAGCTGTGTAATTCATACATATTGGGAAATCCCTGATACTCATGTGTTTCGGGGGCTTTCAGTGGGAAACGACTCGACGGGAGTAAATCGATTGTTTCTGGTTTGGTTAGGAAGCCCCGCTGTTCCGTTTCCCAGCTCCCGTTACTTTCATTTGCGATGAGTCAGTCCATTTTGATAATTACCCTCGGTCGGCTCGTAAAAGCAGAGTCGCCAAGGCTTACTGCAACATGGCACTCACTCTCTCTTTTTTATTCCGCTTCAACACCCACGACTTTCCACCCGTTACTCAATATGTGTTTGCGCATTGCACCACCCTTCCAACTACGTTGAATAAGTTTGTTACCCTCCCCATTCCCTCGTTTCACCACCATGAATTCCGGCAGTGGGCCCGTCGCTGACAGTAGCCAGACCTTGAACGAAGTGTCGGTCGGCAACCATTTCGACACAGACACCCACACCATAATGCAGGAGGGTAAGTATAGTGTAACCCGCTTATTTGCGCAACGGCCACTTATGGAAGAATGGTGCATTATCTAACGAGTTATGCAATACCCTCATTAACGTATATTACCCGGTCCGTTGGTAACTTCATTTTACTCTAGAATTGACGGACTGCGTGTCCAAAAGATACAGCGCCGTTATTGAAGCGTATACCAATTGGCGCGATAACGAAAACTACGTGCGCCGGGTCCGAGGGCGGCCCGAAATCACACTGAAGGACCTTGCCTTCTTCCGCCTCCTATCCAACGAAAAGCTGGACCCGTCCTACCAGACTATTTTGGAATACTTTATCTATAATCCCGACCATTTGCGAGACGCTTTTCACGGATTGGAGTCCAGCCCCCCCGGCAGTCTGTGGTCGTTGTATTTTGAATTGTGTACCCATCCGGCAATTCCCGCTTTTATCCAGCAGAGCCATTTCCGCGCCGCCTTTTCGGTCTCCGCCATTACTTTGGAATGCATGTACGACATTCTCCATCCGTCCACCTTGGCCTCGCCGGCGCTGACCTTATTGATAGGCGGTATCCAGCAACTTATTTTGGATCATTTCTGTTCGGGCCGCTCGGCATTCATTAATCCCCGGAAGGTTCTACGCGAGAGCCCCGACTGGCCCGTCCATGATCCCATCGAGCAGAAAATCCTGCTCAGCCGGTCCAGCGAGGAAATATACGCCAATCCCCGGATTCGGTATACCATCCTTCAGAATTTATCCTGCCATTTGTTATTTTTGGCCAACTTTTTCGATGGGTTTAAAGCCATGGTTCACGACTTTCCCTACTCTTTCCGGTGGATGGTCAAGCAATTCATCCGGCTGAATATAGTCACCGTACCCCGCGACGAATCTGTGCAGTACTTTAAGTTTATCTATGACTTGGTCGGCCTTATTCCTATGCACTTGTTTACGGTGGTGCTCGACAAGACCGTCGATTCCTCGCTAATGGACGATTTTTTGGACCTTCTGGATATTGTATTTGGCACCCATGTGCGAGAGGTTCCGTATATGTTTCTGTTAAGCCCCTCCATTGACGCGGCTCGGCCGGTTCTCGTTGCCAAAGCCGTGGCGGCCCTGGATGCTTTCATCGACGTCCCCGATGCCCAAGTTCCCGTCGGACCTATCCCCGATGAGATTGTCGAAATGTTCCGGGGGGATTTTCCGTTTTCCTACCCTATCAGTGAATCACTTGAGATAATTATCGAGCAACTGCATAGCCTGGTACCGGAAGATAGGCAAAGTAGTTGTCCCTTCTACCTGTCCGCCGAATTGTGCCCCCACGACGTCAGCGATGTTGCCGATTCGTACATCGATGTGCCCATTTCTTGGAGTCACTACCTCGATACTACTTCCACCTTGGGCTCTCCCAACTACACCTACACGTTTGATAGGACTCCAACCTTATCCATTGGCCTCGAGAACACCATCTTAAACCCATCTGACCCAAGTTACAGCCAACTTCCTGGTTATTTGAGTGACCCACTCATGATATTCCAGCGGATGGCATCCCACGCCAACCCACCGTCTGCTACACTTTTCCTGGACTTTAATGGCTCTGGGTCCACGGATGCCCCGAATTCGCTAGTCCATGATACGAATCGGACCTTGGCCCGGAATTCCCCCACCTCCCTGTTGGTCAAACAGCGGTATGATATGTTTTGTGTGGGACCCTACCATTACCGTGATTTGTATGTCACACTACGCCTGTACCAGGGGGTCTTCGAGTGCGCATCCATCAATAGTTTCGTATCTCTTAATCAGGTCAACTCCCTTCTGCGTCTGCCCCCGTTACTCCGGCGGGTGTCCCCGGCGTTTGTACTGCGCTGGTCTACCGCCCGAGGATCACTCGACCATTACACGCCTACATCCTTTGCGCGGCCCTTGGGCCATTCGGGGAATAAACCACCTAATTCGTGGCCGGACTTGTCGGTGATCAATCCCCTGGACCACCCGTGGGCCCGGTATCGCCTAGCCAAACTGGTCAAAACCGGGGTCATTGACATCAGTAATGACGGTAATGATTCAGCGGTGCCCTACAACCACCAATCGCAGAGTATCACCTCTAAATACCCCCAAATTACCAACTACCCCTGTATTCATTTTAATAGTCTACGTCTCCTTGTGGTTTCCTTTGACCCAAGCTGCTATGTTTTGTACATTTACTGCTCCAAGAATTGCTTCGCCCCACGATCCAAGGTCCTGATGCTCGATAGTTTTGCCGGTCAATCCGATTGGACCTGGACCTGGGATCTCCTGGTTTTCGACATGATGAAATTACAACCATTTCTGAGCTGTGTTATGCAGCATACGTTTGTGGAGCAGCTTTGACCGGTTATATTTACTATTTGTATGTGTTTATTAATCAGATATTGTTTACCTATCTCGCCTATTTGGTTATAAATCGGCATTCTATGTTGTCGCAATGGTTAACCGCTCGAAGCTGCTTTCGGATCCATTAGATTTGAACTTACTTTACTGGCGATGTTATTGACTGGGATTTGTTAGTACTGGGGGGGTATTCAATTTATATTGAACGTGCTTTGGCGTGGGGTATTTAAAGGAGTGGGCAAATATACCAGACATTAGTTACTGGTTCCAAGGCGAAATTTTATGTCAGTCTTGGATAATGGGGGATGGTTATCGCCAAACATGATATTGGAGTAGGGTTAAAATAATCTAACGAGTTACCTATAATTGTATGCTTATTAGAGGCATCGAGTGCCCAGTGGAGTATCCGTGAACATTATCGCCTGTGTTAATACTGGCTGTCGAGCACCCAGAGAGTCAGCATCACTAGGCGATTAATTACCGTGGTCCCCGGAACTGACTGACGAACCCAGGGCCCCAATATTGGCTCGAACCATAGTCAAAGGGTAAGTAAACCTGTGAATTATTTGATGACTGTGCAACCAAAACCCCAACGAGATCACATTCGACATATATTATAATTTACAATTGGCGGGCTAATTCATAAAGTTCGCTGCAATTGACCAAGGCCGTTCAATGTTTGGTTAGTTGAGGAAATGTATGCGATTTTGTAGTGGGGGATATAGCTGAATCGTAAACTGGATCAGTCCAAACCTAAATACAACTTTCGGGGCCTTTATATAAATGCCATAACATCTGTTTTCGTTTATCAAATATTCAATTTCCTTTTCGGCGCCTATTATCATACCTACCAAGGCTTCCAGGGCCAAACTCCTTAAACATTTAACTGCATTCCATGATATAACGAACCAACGGCACTATTTGTTAGCGTTCGGTTCAAATTCGCCATGCTTTACCACTGTAAGACCTTAGCGCATAATAGGTTTTATTAATAAACTATATTACCGTTGGTACCATGTATCCATATTCACAACCAACTACACATGGGTCCCTGATTTCACGTCCCCAGGTTACCAGACTAAACACTCATAAATAAATAGGAATCAAGAAAAAAGCACGCCCTTGGTCGATATTCTCAGTGGAAACATTAACAATAGTTTAAGGTAGTAACACCGGTTAATAAATTCAAAAGGTATGATCAAAATAGTACTCCCTGCTTAGGCGCGCTTTTTACGAGGTGTAGTTCGGCCCAATGATTTAAGTCGAGAGTTAGTGGTCGAGGCGGATCTGGAAGTTAAATTAGATCCGAGGAGCCGGTAATTTAGATACAGAAAGCTGAGGCCAAACAGGCCGCAGGAGAGCAGTACGTTGGCTACAATGTAGATGTGTGGGTAGCGGGCGGGTGGGGGCACTAGGGCATCCAACAAGTGGATA
The DNA here is from genome assembly GCA_027576995.1 of Dimargaris cristalligena. Classification (NCBI taxonomy): domain Eukaryota; kingdom Fungi; phylum Kickxellomycota; class Dimargaritomycetes; order Dimargaritales; family Dimargaritaceae; genus Dimargaris; species Dimargaris cristalligena. The sequence continues at coordinate 19,337 of JANBQC010000199.1, forward strand.
CTCAGCATGGTGGTAAAGACGGCGTAGATTGCTCGGCGCAGAGGCACATTGGGGATGTTGAAGGGGAAGCCACCCAGCCAGTTCCAAAACAAAGTGCAGACAGCGTGGGACAGGACAATTTCATCGCGTTGGAGGAGAGTGTACATGCTGTGTATCGGAATCGAATAAAGCCAGGCAAAAAATACCGGGGAAGGGTATAAGCATATTGTTAAAACCGAAACATGGTCGTGGCTGGTGGTGGGGATCTTTCAGGGGCCTATCCAAAGGAATGGCTAATGTGAGAATAAGTAGGGCGGTATGAAAGGATCTCTGGCCATCTTCCAAATTCCGGGACCAACCACCCAAAGTATACCTACCTAAATACAGCGACATTGACGAAGAAGAAAGCAAATGTTCGTTCCCGGTCCATTAAAAGCGTGATAGGAAGTGCCGGGAGGAGGATGGATTTCTCGTGCACCTGGAAGGCGAATAAGAAGAAGGCCAGGGCCGAAATGGCCAGCGCGTACAAGAAGCGGGGCAGCGTTGGGCGACGGGCGACGGCGTAGCAGGCGGGCAGTAGGGCTGCTAGCGTTACAGCGGCGCTTAATTTCACCAGGGCCTCCTGCTTCCACACGTGACGGAGTTTTAGGACCACATTGGACGCACACCAAAAATTGGCCACTTTATCTTCGTAGAGGCCCCGATCTACGGGAAAGATCCGCTGTAGCACCTGGCTCAGCTGGGCCCAGGAACCTAGGAACGGGCCGAAGCAAATCGCGGTGGTCAGGGCAACGGTGAGACCCAGTTTGACGAAGAGTTGGATACCCCGGGGGCCCTGAAAGCACTTGCCCAATAAAAAGGCGAATACGGCGGGGGCGAAATAGAGGGCCATTTGCTTGAAGGCCAAGGCTAGGCAGAAACTAATGGCGCCCAGGATATAGAATTGGCGCTGGAAGGCCACCACAGTCCACAGAACCAGGCCCAGCATCACTGAGTTGTACTGGAAGTGGCCGTGGTCAATTAAAATGAGGGCAGGCTGCAGAAGAATCAGGAGCCAGAGGGTTTGCCGGTGGACCCACTGCACCGTGTCTGAAGCCGACTTCCCCGCCCGTAAAAATAAGTAGACAGCGGGAACGTAGACGATCAATTCGCAGACCAAGACGGTGGCGCGCATGAACACTTTGCTATCGGGGGTTTCGATCCCCCGCGACGTATCCAGAGCCACCCAGGTCGGATCGATCCAGTGGGCGATAGCCCCACATAGCCAGGACAGGTAGGCGGAGAGCGGGGGATAGTCCAGTCGCCAGTAGGTTGGACTATAAAAATACCACTGGTCCACGGGGAGGTGGTACGTGAGTTCCATCCAGTGTCGCTGGGCCTCGTAATCGCCGTAGGTCGGCTGCACGCCCCGTCCCGAATAGCTCCCCAGGGTTACGGCCCACCGGACATAAATGGCCAGACCAAGGGTGACGAGACCGGCGGCGGTTGAAAAACCGGGGGCATGGGCGAAGGCGGTGGCGGCGTAGGTAAACCAGCGTCGGGTGGGCGAAGCGAAGGAATCGCCCAAGGCGGCTGGCTTGCTGGTAGAGCTCATGGTTAAAAACCGATGGGCCCTTGGTAAGAGTTATGGGTCAACACACCCCACGCACGCAAGGGTTTTAACTTAGAGATACAGTGGTTAGAACAACAATGGCAAATGGACGAATTAGTGGAAATACATTTACTTAAAATGGGAGAAAAAGGAAGCAGGAGTGTCCATCTAGAGAAACACAAATTCAGCGTACTTCAACCCAGGTATATTTCGTTCAGTGGCTTTATGAAGGAAGTCCAGCCTGGCTCTTCTCCCTATACTGCAAACATAGTTATTTACCAATGGCCAATCCCCCCAGTTAAGTCATGGAAGTCCATAGCCACCATTTCTTCGCTGGCTTCGCTTTTCAATAGTCACTCGGCACTTCAGGAGCTATCCCCTCCCGCGTTCATACCAGTTAGACGTCCATAAATTAATAGGCCAATATTTCCTATGTAGCTCAGTCCATTATAATGAAAATATCCCCAGGCTGACCAGTTGCATAAATTCAGTAAAAATAGCCTTAAACACCCATTTGGTACATCCGCCTATTTCAAATTATCTACAAACACAAAGACTCTAAGCAGCTCTCTCTTCAGTACATTGCGGGTAAAAACACCATTGGATATAACTTTCCACTTATAGAGAATAAAATCTTGACAGTCGATTAGTTTATTTAGGAAGAAACTAGATGCCGGAATAATCAGCGTTACAAAAATAACTACCAAGTGCCATGTATTACCAACCCCCTACATAAGGAAAAACCTTGTATTCGTAAAGCAGTTCACCCTTGTCACCATAGTGAAACAGGTCGTAGCAATTTTGGCAGAAGAAACACGGGTTTTGCCCGCTGTAGAAGTCATCCGCGGTGACCAGGTCGGAGGGTGCATTGCGGCACATACGGCACCGGTGCCGTTTTTGGAAACAGCGAAAGCTCTGGCGGGGGTAAACGAGAGCGTTATTCGCATCGTGCAGCGGAATGGGCTTGCGTACATCGGTGATGACCAGCGTATGTTCACAGTCGCCCTGGTGCATGAACGTATAAGGGGTGAAGAGGTCTAAAGTTAAGTCGGCGAACCGGGTTTGGGACATGGGTTTAGTTTTCAAATTGGCGAACTTGGGATCAAACCGGCGGGCATCGGAGGCCTGCACCCAATCGATAATGGGTTGGCTATAGTCGATGGCGTCGGGATCCCGGTCGTCGGAGTAAAAGGTCTGGTTGATGAAAAAGAAGGAGGCACTAGTTTTCTTCGTGGCGATGTTCGGGTTATCCTTCTTGCCCGAGTAGGAAGCGAAATCGGCCATGCAGAAGAGCGCGTCCCGCAGGACGGTGAGGTACTGTCGACCTAGGACTTGGAATTCCTGTAGTTTGTTGGTACGACGGTTGCTGAGGTATACGGCGATGTTCAGCACCACTTCGTCATCAGCCAGGGGTTCTTCGCCGAGTAAAAGCTCCAGGTCGGAGATGGGCCGCCGGGCGGGTAATTTCTTTTGCCGCCGGACCGTTCGGGCAATGGATAAGGGGGTGATTTCCGACTTGGCCGCTTTGGAAAAGGCGTAGTTGATTTCGGGTTTCATGTAGCTGGGTAGGTCAATTTGGTTTTGGTCGTCGAGGCAGCTAAGGGAGGATCGGTCCATCATTTCGTAGAGTTCCTTGATTTGATCGTCAAACCGCGTCGGATGGGCTAAAGGACCGGTGCTGTCATTCTCGGGTGGAGTAGGGGGAGCGGCGGGAGTGGGGGTGGGAGCTTTGGTGGTTTTGGATAGGGATTGGTCTTGGACTTGGTGGACATTGGTGCTTGACCCAACAAGGTCGCTCCCGTTTCTACTGGTAGTGGCTGGGTGGGTCGGTTCCAGGTACATAATTCCGAAGGGACTTGGCGTGCCCATTAGTTTATCGGGTTCCGAAGAGCTTTCGGGGACTGAAGCTGGCTTCTCCGGTCGTGGGGTTGGGGGTAGAGGGGGTAGTGATTCGACATTGCTCATTTTGGTGCTGATGGCGAGCGGTCTCCGCCGGGGCGGGGCTTTACCCGCGGGATTTTCGTTGACAAAGCGAAACACGACTGGTACAGCGGACCGGACAGCCGCGGGCGTGCGTTTATTTCTTTTAGCCCGGGAGTTTCCGCCGGCCGACTCGTCGCTGGGTTCATCGGTAGACGGAGACGGCGGTTCGTTTTGTTTGCGGGATCGCTTGGCCGGGGGGTTGTTGGGTGGGGTGGCCTCCGGTATCGCGGGAGAGGACACCTTGGGGTCATGCCGGGCCTTGAGACGTAGAAACACGGCGGGCTCCTCAAAACAGGTCGAGGGGAATTGGAACGAGTCGTCGAGTTGGCAGCGGGCTTCAATGTCACGGAGGGCAGTGCCGCCCTCCCTGGGGCTAGAGGGCGTCCGTTTTTGGCGCAGCCACACCTCCCGCTTGGCCTTTATACGGGCCTGCTTCTCCGCATAGGCTTGGGAGTCGGTAATGAAGTCCTTGACGGATACGGTCTGATAGGGCGGATTCAGCCGGCGGTAGGCTAACGATTCCATGTTGGGACAATCGACAAGGGAGGGGGGAGTATTATGGTGGATATACCAAGCAAGAATGGCTACCGAGTCGGCAAATGAGCGCGAAGAAGGCACTTCCCAAGAAGTAATGCTTATGAGGGGTCCGTTAATTAAATGAGTATGTTACAAAATGGAGACAAGTTTAGAAAAAGATGCATTGGAGATAAAGGGCACGTCCTTTGGGCATGAAGAATAAATAAATACAAGAAAAGAGCATATAGGCGGTAGTGGTTGCTGAGTAGAATGAGTCCAATAAAAATCACCAAAATTAATGGTTGAGAATACACTTTATTTTCAATGGCCCAGTCCAAGAAAAACGAACGGTGCGGCCTGCGGCAGGAAAAAAAAAGGGAAAGTCCCAATTGGGAGAAAAAATTGAGTACATTATTGGCCCACCGTCAGCCCAAAAGGACTTAGCTGCCACGTGGTCCAAGGGGACACAGGCCACTACTATATAAAAGGTGGCCAATTCCCTCACGCACGTAGCGAGACTGCTCTAGAGTAAAAATACCTTACTATATCGAGAGAAATACGTGTATAAATGGTACCGTAAGAAGGGCAGCAAAAACAGGCCGAATATGAAAGAGAAAATTCACAATGGTCTTTTATCGGGCATATAATGTATAAACAAGTATGGAACAAAAGCAAGCCAGTGCTTTATTCAACTGGGTGGTCCGGCAGGTACTATAATCATGCTGATGGAGGTGGAGTTGAAACGATGGGCTGTTGCCTAAATCATCCCCATACGATAGAGCTCCCAGGCACTATTGGGGAGCTAAAGAACCCTAAACTGAACAATGCATGAGATATATCTAAACATTAGCGATATTTCCTCTCTCCATATATATACATACATATGAGTGAAATTCGGACCAACTGTATAAAATTTCTTCCTTATTGGTATGACGAAATAGGCGGGTGATTAGATTATAACTAGTAATATGTGCCTTATCCAACAGAATTATCGGTATACAATCTAGTTGAACCTCTCCTATATATTTAATATGAAATGGAAACCGAGTGGCAAGAGTCTGACTAGCCGCACGATATTCTAATTCGGTATCGACTTAAAGACCCGTTTATGTTTACACGAGGGAAGGGGGGCTTTTCCGGGTTAAAGCCAACGCGCTTTAGAGAACCCCGTATCTACCAACATAGTCACGAAAGTCACATTAGCTGCCACGTATCGTGAACTTGAATAGTATTTATCGATTAGTGGCCACACTCATCACAGGCTTCTACCCGAAGTCCTGCTAAATACAAGTCCAGGACATATTTTAATGCTATGATTCCAAAACCGAGAACCCCTTCAGCCCCACCTAGAGGCCATACTTATCAAAGCCACCTATACTGGCCCACATAATATAGGGTCCACCCAATTAGACAAGACCGATCAGGCAATGTAAATGGCTTAATCATTTGGTACTTGGATTATATATACTGTAGTATAGGTCAAAAAATAACAGCCTATGGCCAACATTTATTCACTGACGACGGATCAGCCTGGTATATATTCACAGGTATGATGGATATACAAAATTACATAGCAATATATGGTAAAGAGAAAGAGAAATATGATGTAAAACCACTGGCCTAAATATAGGACGAGGGATGCCTAGTGAAATAATAAGTATATATATTATGCTACGCATGGAAAGAGCGGTAGATTAAGGGGAGAGGGCCCGTTGCTCTGAAAACCGATACAATAAATAATTAACAGAGAAAAATCACCAAACCCGCCGAAAGGGATCGGCTCGTACTATTACCCAAGAACTTAAACACAAGTGTAATCGTGGTCGGACTCCACGGGAGAGGGGTGGTCCACTACGCTCACTACATGATCTACTTGGGTGCCTTGTTTTAGGTGGGCTGTCCGACCCGCATCGACGGCATTGTCGAACAAACCGGTGGTCTTGGGGCCCATGTCCAGAGTGTGGATAAGGTGGGCCTTTTCCACCGCCCCGCCGGTGTTGGTGAAATCCGAGAAAGTCGACAGGGTATCCTTACCCAAGACGGTGTGGGTATCGTAGGTCGGGATTTGGGAGCTCTTCTTGTCGGAGAACCGGCGCCAGAAACTGCTTAGACCCACGGTAGGGTCCTTGTAGGCAGCTAGCATGACGGGATGGAACAGGAAAATGCACAGACAGAAAACCCCGTCAATCTCCAAACTCATGCGGGTATAAAGGTTGAAGTTCCAGGGCCAGTCGGCATCAATGTAGGACAGGAACCACGGGGACAGGGCGGAGGGCATATAGGCAATTAGCTGGGTGATGGGATAGGCCATAATCAGGCGGGTGTTACGAATCAGAGCCGGGGAGTAGGCCGGTGAGACACCGTTCCGAGCGAACTTGCCGATGCCCGCTTGGGAGCCGAAAACCTTGATACAAATCATGATGGTCATGACCAGAATATAACACATGCCCAAGACCAGCCACACCGAATTCCAGATTTGAAAAATCTTGGTCCAGGTCCTGCCAACGGCCTGGATGGTCACGCCGCCGAGTTCGCCGTACCGGACGTCGGGGGTGATGAGGGACCACATGGAAAGCAAAAATGCAATCAGGGTGGCCAGGGCGGGGTACCACTGGCGAATCCGGGCCTGCCGCGGTAACCGATGGAAGAAGACCAGTTGCAGGTCTAGCATAATCATAGCGGTGAAGAAAATAGACCACAGCGGCTGGAAAATAGTCAGCCAAAGATTAAAGCGGGCATTGGCGTTCGTTTCCGGAAATGTCACTGCGATTATATCAGACCCGAGAAAATCGTATAAGCTACCCAGTAGAATGGACATGGCTATATAGAAGCTGAGCACAAACGAAGGCGATTCTTTGCTAACGGAGTTGTGGTAGCGGACCCACAGGTTCAGGCCCATAACGACCAGGCAACATACGGTCGAGATTAAGGCAATGACGGTAATTGCCATCGTAAAGGCTTCGGTTTCGCCGTATACCCCAGCCATCCTTAACCGCAGGAATGATATAGATATGGGCGGGCGTTAGGGGGCTACCATACAATGGGAAAATGCACCCAATGTAACAAAGATGTATACTTTGGAGTAGAATTAAACAGGGAAACTGTATAGTATGAACAATCGATCGAAATATTAACTGAGTAGGAGGGGGGATGGTCAGTGGAAATGAGTGAGGCGGGAATGTGGTACAACAGTGGGGCAGCCGGGTGGGTGCACTTTATAGGGTTGGTGTCGGCTACCAGGGAATGCGGGTTTTTTTCATTTTGACTTGCACTCCTTCGACCACTGACGCGCATGGTGTACTTCCCGGCCTCCCAGTTTGATTGGGGAGGAATCACCATCTCCTCCTAATCTCCAATGATCCACCCTCTCCCCTGGTCCAGCCATATAGAGGTATTCTCAGGATGCTCCTCAGTACGCTAGTCTCCTCTAGAGGGAATAGCGGAGAGGTAGTTTATGTCCCCGGCCTTAGCCGTTAGTTTCTTTTCCAGGGATTTAGAGAAGCTGAACTGTCATTGGATGGTCATAGTGGCCGACTTCCCACAGCGCCCACTACAGCCCTGGCTATTTTTATTTCGGAACAAAACACCTGGTGGATATAACTTTATCATATGTTCAATGTCCACTGTGCGCTATCCCGCCGAGTCCTTAAAATGGTCTGTGCAGCGTAACTCCCTTATCCAATGTGACCGGCTAGACGCGACCGAAACCCGGTCGCCAGGCGGTGGGCACTACTCGACTATACCTGTGGTTTGAACTTGCGATACGCCTATTTTAATAACAGGTCTATATCAGTTACCATCTGGGCTACTCAGACCTACCCAAGCTAACCACCCCAAACCCCCTGAGTCCCAAGGTTTGGCTATTTTTCCCGAGCCCTAGCTTCCGTATTAACGCTCCTAGCTTCTCATTTCCGAGACCGCTATCCCCCGCCTAGTTCCTAATTTATTGGCTAGTTTCCGTATGTATACTTACATCCGGGGGTCTATTTCCACATGCCTTCGTATCGAAATGACCTACTGATATAACCGAAGCGTATAGGCATGTGTAATGAACAGGTAAAGGTAAAATAGGCGGAATCCATATTTTTTTAACCAGCTAAATTCGTCCTACCTATTAAATTATTTGATATACAGCTAGGTTGAATCTCCCTCCCATACACATATATATATTTTGCGCTATAGTTGGTTGGGCCTCTAGGCAAATCCCTTGGCTGATTCATCCTCCATACCCACGGTAGACCACTAGCTCGAACGGATAGGGCACCAATGACAGCAGTTATCTAATGATTCCCAGTAGGTCGATTGGTCAGCCATTCAATCTCTAACTTCTCACCCCCCTCCCCTTTTATCCATTCCTTCTACCGGTCATGTGCGGGATTGGTTTAACAGGTAGTTTTTATACGCCCATGTGCGACATTTACTCATGGTCAGTTGTCAGTCCTGCGGACTAATACACGCCAAAAGACCAGCGCCAGGGAAGCTACCGAATTATTACACACATTGTTTGGTCGGAGATGGGTCAACTATTCGGTGCAACTCATCCTACCATTCGTTATCTGGACTAGGCGACTGAACCTCCTTTGGAAACTCTTGAGGCCCCACGATGGCCTCTTGCCCTGTAGAGGGTATTGGCCATGTACATTGGCCAGGGTAATGGCGGCATCCCCACCACCGAGTCTAGCACCCGGCCCATGGACCAACCCTTTTCTAAAATAAGGAAAGGCACGCTGCCAGAGAACTCGAAATAGGTAAGTCAAGGTTAATCCCCCAAACGCCCCGCATTTTTTTCTTTACGGAAAACGAACAGCAGTTGGGCTAGAGGCCGGTTATGCTCAAGTTTAAACCCACTCCCACCCCGCTCTTCAATATATTAGTATGGACCCATGGGGACTGAGACCTGCTTGAAGTCGTGCTTTATCGAAGGGCCCCTCCGCCGGACATGACTGCCAATTACTAAAATCATAATGAGCGGCACTTTGAAACTGACCGATTTAGTAAGCAATCCCCTCCTCTTCATGAATCCACCTTTGGAAGGTGAGACTAACAATACGAACATCCCCCTCACGTTTATATGTTACCCGCTTGGTTGGATGGCTTATCTAAGGGGGCTAGGGGCTTGGTGTATTTCAACCACATGTAAATCCAACCGAATCGGTGTGGAGGAGGGTGTACTGGACTCAGTCGTGGAGAAAACAAATCCCTTTTCCCTGGCTGTTTTTCCTATATTTTTATATTTTCTAATTCTTAACCAATTAGGGCAATCCCACAGGTCGATTAAGGTTCGACTTGCCCATGACTAAAGCGGCTCCCGGTTTATTATGGTTGCCCTTGCATTTACAGCGGATTCTAAATCCAGGTATCAATCATTCTTCAACAATAAACCTAAACAAGGGACCACTCGGCGTTGAAGTAGGAGGGGGGGGGGTTGCAAGGCCATAGCTCGGCCGAATTGGGAGGGATCTGCTCAAGCACGTCGGTAAAGTCCATACTCACCTCCTAAATCAAGCACCCGGTGCTGACGACTTGATTTAGGAGTTTCCAGTGTTAAGTGAAGAGTAGGGTAAATCCATCCCACTGACCTTCCGATTGTTGTTGAAGCCAACGTCACTATCTACACTGGCCTTGGATTGTCATCTTTTCTATAATACGTTTATAACGCATGGCCCAGAAACAAACGCATAAAAAGTCAAGGGAAGGTATCAGAATAGTTATCTAAACGGGTAAGGGGCTAAAGAAAATATAGATAGTGCGATGGATATAATGAGTAATTCTGGAAAAATCCCCCAAAAATCCACATTTTGGTTCAGTTTGATCCAAAGTAGCACTTTTATTATTATTTAGCTATTAACTCGGTAAAACAATTATTATCTTATTGAACTTGACCCGATCACCACCTTTGTTTCTTTACAGTCCATGTGGTCTAAACCAATTCAAGGTGCGATAGATACCCATGCCAGCACTCTTTGTTCTCACCACTCTAAATGGCCGGTTTTACCTATGCCCCTACTGTTCACATGGTATATTTACAATAGTACCCAAAAGAAGGACGGCGGGGGCAATTTTGCGAATTACACGTTAATTATAATAGTGACAAAGCAAGAAGCCATTCTCTGGATGCCCTATTTTGTCCACTTTGGGAATTTCTCTAAAAATGGGTAGTTAAATCCTACATCCGCTGTTGTCGGCGACCTTTCTTGTCAGGGGGAGTACTCCACGCCCATCCACACACCGCCCTTCAATGGCTACGATAGTGGAAAGTGTACTTATTGATACTAACAGGCAAAGGTATTGATAATAATTAGATTATAGGCGGTGATGAATATCGCCAAGCTGACATGGCTATTTACTACTCTTGATGATTCCTGCATTTCACAATTCTTGCTCTTTTGAAATACGTCAGGGTCGCGTTGCTTCGTTTCCACCTCACTCTATAACTTTGAGCTACGAGTAACTTAACTGACTGGGATTGTTATGCAGGCGGTTTCATTAAAAAATACTTACCATTATCCACTGCCCGAACATACTATTAGATTCAAAGATGTACCAGGGCCTCATCTGTGATCTAAAATATCCACTGACAAGGTATTCATATAGACCAACTCCGGATTATATAAAGCAGTGATCAACTGTCGGACTTAAATATTTTCTAATTGACCCAGCTGACAAGTCATGTCATTCAATCTGAGCTAAGGGTCCATACTTGGGCTAAATTGATCTTTTTGATGAGGTTGCTAAAAGCAGCCCATCCTTATGGGTTGTATATCTAATAATGCGCCTAGTCAAAAGTGGTAGCACATGTGGGGACCAACTATTAGAAAACCATATCTAGGACAGTAGTATATATATATCATCAAATTCACCTACTGGGAAATGTACCGACGCTACACTGGCCTCGCTGAAAATCGAAACTCACTTTCACGGAACTAACGCGGACCTAACCAGCACCACTAGTTATTCAAATCATCGACCTGGTATCATTGGAGGTCTGGTACTGGCCAGCTCGAACAGTCCAAAGTTGATTAATGTCCATATGCTTGAGTTTAGCAATCTTGCAGGTTTTTATTTAGTCACCATTGACTACCCGTTATACATTCCTGGCGATGGTGTGACAAAATACTCTATTGGAAACGTAAAGAAGATACGGGTCAGACGGATTAGTTTTTGAGAACTAAAAAAGGATTGCATATAATATTAGAAAAACGACATCGCATAAAAACAAACTCTAAAATCTAGATAGTGAATTAGTCGAGAACCTTCGATGCTCTATAAAATATATCTACTATGAATTAATAATTGGTTCAAGAATATAGCCACACTAGGACCAATACAGAGGGACTTGTTACCACGTTGGTAACACGGACGTATATGAAAAACTGGATAACATGAATAAATACCTATATATTATTTGGTTGTAGAAACTCGCTAGCTAAACTAGGGGGGTAGGGAAGGGGTAGAAAAGTAGAAATAAAGCCATAATAGAGGGCGAAATTTGGCTGTAGAGATGGTAAGCGAGTCCAAAGGGAATGCCAATGGCTTCCGAGGAATTGCTTGGTTTAGACAAGTATAGTATGATTAGCTAAGGCTGGATTTGGTATTTCGCCAAGCTTGGAGTAGCCTGACAAAAAACCCGGCGGACCGATTATTGTTACTTGAATAGGGGGGATGCGGTCCGTCAAAGAGTTGGTTGAATTCATCTATATATATATCATCTCCTTTGGAGGAAGACCCTGGCAAATGACTAGATTTAACCTGGCCATCTCCATCACTGCCGTACTTCTTCATTGACTGGTACTGTTCCAGGGGTTCGCGGACATAACCCGAGTATTCGGCATACTGGAGCGCAGTGGGGTGTTCCAGCACGGCCACGGGGACCGCTTGTAGCAAATCACCGTCAGGGGTAAGATGCTGGAATTGTTCGTTCAAAAAATAAATGGGGTCCAGAATATCGTCTTGGGTAATATCGCCGGCATCCTGGGATTCGGGCCAGATTTGGACTAGGTAGTTCGCCGCTCGATTCAATCGGCGCGCTCGCAGTTCGTCGATTAAATTAGCATGTTTCTGGCGGAAGGTCAGCGCTCGGGCAGCCGTTAGGGAGGTATCGTATTGGGCAATAAGATGATCAACTTCCAGGACGATTTCCCTCTGGTCATCCAGGGCCGCCATAGTGACGGCCATTTGGGCAAAGTTGTGCACGAAATACGTGAGCAGTGAATTATAATTCCGGCCGTCGGTCAGATACTGTTGCAGAGTCCCAGAAATGACCTGGAAGATCCCCTGGACGGTTTGCCAATCCCGAAGGCGACAGAGGTACCACAGTACGCCGAAGATGATTCGGGTCATGGCCTCCCGAAGGTAAAGGCTAAGGGGCAGTTTGCCTGATAGAGCCACCAGATTCAAAGTTCCGGAACTAGTAACTGTTTCGCCCATTTCCATGCTCCACATTTGCAAATGCAGGTTCATGAGGTCAACGGCCGTGGTGGGAGTCAAGTTGACCAACAGGGGAAAGTAGGCCTGGAGGTCCTCGGGCACCAATTGGCCCACCGCCACCAGAACCCGGCGGTTCTGGGTCACCAGTCGGTTAAGTCTATTGTCCTTTAGAAAGGCGTGGTAGCGCCCCCCACGTTTGAGTGTGGTGGGATGGGGTGGGGCCGTTTTGCTAGCTAAACTTTGCACGCATTCTTGGTAGGATTGGGCCCAGCGCTTATCAATCTTGTACAATAAAACGTCCCAGGCCTCAATTGGGGCCATGGTGAACCACAGAGGTCCAAAAGATTTCCACTTCTGGGAGGTCCGGATGACCTCCTGGGCGAGTGCCACTGTTTGGCTCCAATTCCGGTGAATCTAGATTTAAATGGGGTGTGTGCAGGTAGGTCGGGTATAGTGAAAGGTGAAAAAAAGGTAAGATATTGCCAGGGGTTGCGCTAGCTTGGAGGCGGGGATATCTTTTTGGATGGGTTGATTTTAAGGTGATTTTTCGGGTCCCCCAACGCAATAAAGGTACTATCGTTACGGTTGTTACTCTGACTGTCTCGTATAGTTAAATAGGTGGACACACAAGGTGTACCACCTCCCATATCTAAATGTGAATTACCTCGGTCTTGAGATTCCAGCGAGCTTTTTGACCGATAAAAGATTCTTCCAGAGCCCATGTTCCAAGATTTTCAATGTCAATGTGAGAAAATATTTGACAAATGAGCTCCTCTGGCAAAGTATCCAGGTTCTTGGGTAGGTGGTTACTATTCGGCTGTGGGAGGGTTGTCGCAATGGATGGTCCTTGACTCGGATTCGCCTCCATCATACAATGGAGGCCCGGGACTATGGCTGCCACTAAATATAGAGGACGCATGGTTGTAGGCTAATGATAAAGAAAAATTCAGCCGGAAATGGATAATTGTAGGGTAATAGGTAGAGGCAGAGATATCCAACTATAGCCGATCTTAGAGGGCAAAGATTGAACAAGCTAATTATTGGGCAATTTTATCAATTCCTTCTACCCAGAGAGCAATGTCCCGTCTAATTTATACTCCTCCGTAATCACATGAAAGTTTTCTGCATCCCGAAAAAAGCAACAATAGCGGGCTTCGCTGTGTTATGCATCGTAGAGGGTGATGCTTCTAAGACTAAACACAGCGTAAACCACTGATTGTGGTCTATTTGGGGACCAAGCCCCGCACCCAATGACCTTTAGGATGGTACACAGCGAAGTACCACTGTGTTACTTAAGTACAACTCCTATGAAATGACCGAGGTGCTTGAGGTTGTTAGCTGATATCAATCAGTGTAAAGGTGGCCCTGGCCTGTGTCCAAAACCTATTCACTTGCCTAAAAGGACCCGCTTGCTAGCGTATAGATTAGGAGATTGGCCAATCGGTACCACTATCCATTAGCACAGAGACAGCCGAATACACAAACCTATTTTTACCGGACTTGTCGCCCAACGTTGAGCAGATGTGCTATATTCGCAATTTCTTGTAATTTCCCGTGGGTGTGTGTAAGAGGGGGCTGGGTCTGTGTATCTGTAGAGATGGCTTCCATTTAGCCATCTTCTTCCCCTTTGGTCCCGAGAGGCGCATTTCAATTTAGCCCTCTAGACAGTGGCAGCTGATACAGCTTGGCTGAAAGAATTCACTCGTGTTTCCATTGTGTAATGACAACTCCCTTTAACGGTCGGTAATATTGGGTAATATGTCGGCGTCTCAATTTTTTTTTTCAATGGGGCAGTTCTCTCATTGTTGTCCCCACCTGGTTGGGAGTCTCTCGTGAGTAGACCATATGTAATATTTTATTCGATGCGAATGGCCGGAAAAAAAGGAGGACAGTCAGCACTTTAGTACACATAGATCCATGCCTCTAATACCCCCCGATCGGTGGTCGGTTTGAGATAAATAATAGATGAGTGCACTTAGAGAGGGATCTACAAAAATGAAGTTAAAATAAAGAGCGAGAAAAAATAGAATCATCTAGCTCTCCAAAAAAATAATTAAAGTGAAATTTGGTACGGGGTTTGTTTTGGCTTTAAAAGACCAATGGGCGTTGCAAAGTAAGAGTGGCCGATCCCGGGGGTATCAGTACAGGGTTAAACATAGTGCCATCAATTAGGAGGAGTTGGGGAGGGCCAGGAACTGATTGGTACATGAATGCTCGGATAGGTGGAGACTATCTTTGGGGTTGCAATGGCAGAACTTATTGAGGGCCTTGGAGTTGGGACAGTTGTAGAAGGGCCCGTGGTAATAGCCCACGTCCTCGAACCAGTGCACTTCTTCCTTCTTGAGGAACATGGCGACGGCCAGGGAATGTACAGGGGCGTCACCCCATCGCTCGTAGAAGAAGCCGCCGGCCTTGTCCAGATAGTCAAAGTACTCCATGTATTGCTTGGACCGCAACCAAGAGAGGCTGGCGATTTCAAAATTGGACCAGAAATGGCACAAATTGTAGTCACCGTCGGTCCCGTTGACCCAGCCCATGAGGTTGTTCTCGGCAATTAGCTCGGGGCGCTGCTCCATGAAGCGCTTGGTGGTTTCCCATAGGGTAGGGATAGTGTCGCGGTACTCGAAGAGGGAAATGGTGAAACCATACTTGAGCTGGCGCTCCTGCATCATTAGGAAGGGGTCGTACTGAAGGTCGCAAAAGAAGTTCACGTCCGGCTCGACCCGCCAGTAGTACTCGTATTCGTCCATGAGGGGATGCCGGAAGAAGAACCCGGACTCGAAGCGGCACATGTGACGGTAGGATTCGCTGGATCCGTAGATGATGTCCTTCATTTTGACACGGGTATCGGCGGCCTTTTGCTCGGAAATCCAGCTGGGGAAGCTCCAGTGCTCTTTGGGAATTAGGCCGTACGAGGTGTTACCACTGGTGATACTGGTGGTGAGCTCTTTGAAGTGGTCCGTGAATTCCTCGTTGTTGAGGAACACGTACGGGTAATTGTACTTGTGGTTGAAGCGGTCCTCGAGTTGCCGCAGGGTGGCCCGCATAGAATGCAGGTCATCGTTGCGAACCAGGATGACGAAACAGGCCTTGGCCCGCCGGGCGGTGTAGGGAGGGGGATTGTATGGCGTGAATGAGGACCAATCGTACTCGGGGGCCTCGGAGTCACCACCTCCCGGGTGGAGCTTCAGCTTGACCCGGGGATTCTCATCGGAGCCAGCCTGGAAGCTCTGGGATAGAAACGGGGTCAGCAGGTAGTGGATGGCAACGACGAGGATAAGGACAATGAAAATGACACGAAGGCTGAGTTTGCCTAGAATGCCTGAGGCCATGGCAGCGAGGGGCGGCCGAGTGACTGGGCAGGGAAAGCAGGGTGTGTGACAAGGGAAATGTGCGCGCCAGAGCAAGTCGAGGAACGAGGATGGTGAACGAGAGAGAGGTAGTGACGGGAGACGAAAGCTCCGCGATGGAGATGGACTAAGTGGAGGTTTGGGCAGAGGGAATGAAAGCAGACGGCTCGTCGACCTGGAAGGGAGGCAATCGAGGAAAACCTAAAAGAAGGATACAGTAGGCATTGAGGTTTCTCAATATGCGGGCAGGCGGGGAATATAATAGGTACGTCACATTTGATGGGAGTGACAGGGGGGAGCGGGAAGGATGGGCCTTGGCGACTAGAGTGGGTAGAGTAAACCCTAAGAAATCCCCTTTCACCAAGACAGGCTCTACAAAGTGGTTGGCCGTAGCACCAACTTCCCCCAAATAAAACACGTGACGAAGGCGGGTACTGTGTAATATACCCCATTCATAAGGAAGGGTTTCTTAGTTATTATTTATCCCTAATTAATCGTGATAAAGTGTTTGGGCCATTGTGATCACTAGGTCTTCCAACCCATATCACTAGCCCACCATACTCAAACTCGCACCATATATAAGGATCTATTATTTCCTAGATTTGTTATAATATCTGCTACAGGAGGAAGATGGCCATATATATGGACCACCACTTCCCATCACTACTACTCACCTATAGAGGCTGTTTGATTCGGCCCAGGGGGGGGATGTCCATGCGCTCTATTACGAGAATCCTACATATCAACCACCTTTCCCGAAAAATAGGCTAGTGATACTACTGTCTCTCGATCTACTCAGGCCGTAATCAGAAGGCATATACCAAGCCATTTAGTTAGTTATTGCTATTGCACAAGGCGTCATTCAATTCGTCGACACCCAGGCCCTCTGTTGGTTAAACGGTTTTACCATAAACATATATATTGTTTCTAAAATCTCTACGTTCTGGAAACAATGAACTCGGTTAGGGCCTATGGATAGATCTGGACGTAGTTGGACAGCGGTACCAATTGTCCATGAGTTAACATAAATCGGTTTCTTAAGGTGCGAACATGATGTGCCACCAGCATTTTTATCAATTGCATCGACAGTTTCAGTATCACCCATTTACCCTCAAAATCAACTATTGCTGTCGCGCTTTTAATAATCTAGATTACCACACCCAAATCTATGGGCTTTGGAGCTGTTGGACTTTGGTCTGTAAACCCTGCATCTATACTTGACCCAACTCCGACGTATTCACCGGCTCTGTTGTGCAATCCCTTCTCCTAAAATCCATAGTTGTAGAAGGTTGTTGTCAAACTCCCTTTGGGGCCAACAAACCACCCCCATTCGATATCTACAAGGCCAATTCCAATGAAAGGGGCAACCACACGAACCCCCGCTCCTCAGTGGTTGCTCCATGGTCGCCATTAACACTCAATGTTTTCATTTTTCGCCCTCTTCTCTCCCTATCTCACTCACTCTCTCTCTCTGCCGAAACTGATTCGTGTTTCCTTTGTTTACCAGTTTCGTGGGCATTGCTTCTCTACTATCTTTCCACTTTATTTCGCCAGTGTATTGTTACCACCTTCGCGGGGCGTATTTCCAGTTAGTTCACTTCCCGGCTCTCGATATTTGGAAAGCCCCATTCGAACCATTCGGTTGTACATGTTGACCACCATGACCGAAGTTCAGGTAAGTTATGGACCCCAGGTCGCAGAAGGAATCCCCGTGAGGAAACGCGTTTACAGAGCGACGGCTAGTTCGGATTACTCCTAAGGGTAGTGGGGGTTATGGTAGCCTTGTTCCATGCCATTGTATACTATACATGCGCTCTGGTTCATCTTCCATTCCCTCCCCCTCAATAGCCGGTACTGTCTTTTCTCCCCACTTCTAATTTGACCCCTGACTCACCGAATTCTCCACCCATGTTGCAAAATTTGCCCTTAATGTCCGGGACCTGTCCCTGCCGTACCGCATTTCCATCGGAATTAGCACCCCTCTGATATCAATGACACCGAGTCCGAGAATGCCACTCCTACTCCCGAAGAGCTCGTTACATCGATGAAGCTCCGCGACGAAAGTGACACGGAACGGTCCGCTCGTCGGTTTGCCTATTTACTGACCCTAACCGACCTGTTTTCCCATTTTCTGCGGGACTTCGTAACCAACCCAGAAATGAAGGCGGCCATCGATCGTCATTTGGCGGAACATCATAAACCCGGCCAAAAGGCCGGCTCCCGGCGCCACCGTAAAACGGAGAAGGAAGAGGATGCCGAGCTTCTCGAAGGCGAAACCCATACATCTAATCAAGTCGCCCAGGTCTTTAGCGATTCCCCCCGTTATGTCGAAGGGGGCACCATGCGCGACTACCAAGTCCAAGGGCTTAATTGGATGATCTCGCTCCACAATAACAACATCAACGGTATCCTGGCTGATGAAATGGGCCTAGGCAAGACCCTGCAAACCATTTCCTTCCTGGGTTATCTGAAGCTCTTCCGGGGAATTTCCGGCCCGCACCTGGTGGTGGTCCCCAAATCCACCCTCCACAACTGGCAAAGCGAATTCCGAAAGTGGGTGCCGGCCCTCAACTCGTTCATTTTCCACGGCAGCAAGGAGGAGCGTCCCCGACTCATCCAGGAACGCCTGGTCCCACTCTCGTTCGACTGCTGTATCACCACCTACGAAATGTGCCTACTGCACAAGAGCGACTTCAAGAAAATCAATTGGGAGTACATTGTCATTGATGAGGCCCACCGCATTAAAAACGAAAACTCCAGCCTGTCCCAGATGATCCGCTTGTTCAACACCCGCAACCGCCTATTGATTACCGGTACTCCGCTGCAGAACAACCTCCACGAGCTTTGGGCACTGCTCAACTTCCTGCTCCCCGACGTATTTCGATCGGCCGAGGACTTCGATTCGTGGTTCCAGGTGACGGACGGTAACGACCAGAATACCCTTGTCACCCAGTTGCATGCCGTTCTGCGGCCCTTCGTGCTCCGGCGGGTCAAGGCCGACGTGGAGCACTCCCTGCTCCCCAAAAAGGAAATTAACCTCTATGTGGGCATGAGCGGGATGCAGAAGAAGTGGTACCAGAAGATTCTGGAGAAGGATATAGATACGGTGAATGGGGCTGCCTCGGGTAAAAAAGAGGGCAAAATGCGCCTCATGAATGTCGCGATGCAACTCCGCAAGTGCTGTAACCACCCCTACCTCTTCGATGGGGCCGAACCGGGACCCCCATATACCACCGACGAACACCTCGTGGACAATTCCGGCAAAATGCTGATTCTAGACAAGCTGCTCAAACGAATGCAAGCCCAGGGATCCCGCGTACTCATCTTCAGCCAAATGAGCCGCATGCTCGATATTCTGGAGGACTACTGTATTTTCCGGGATTACAAATACTGCCGAATCGATGGCCAAACCGACCACGAGGACCGTATCGAGGCCATAGATGCGTACAACAAACCCGGCAGTGATAAATTCATTTTTCTGCTGACCACGCGGGCGGGTGGTCTGGGGATTAATCTGGTGACCGCCGACGTGGTTGTCATCTACGATAGCGACTGGAACCCCCAGGTCGACCTACAGGCCATGGACCGAGCCCACCGTATCGGCCAAACCAAACAGGTCTATGTATTCCGATTCGTCACGGAGAATGCCATCGAGGAGAAGGTCATTGAAAAGGCCTCCCAGAAGTTACGCCTAGACCAGTTGGTGATCCAGCAGGGCCGGCTGTCCCAGCAACAGACCACCACCCGGGGGGACCTGCTGACCATGATCCAGCATGGCGCCGAAAAGATCTTCCAGAGCGGAACCCAGGACGACGAGGGCTTAGCGGACGCCGACATTGACACCATCTTGGCCCGCGGTGAGGCCAAAACCGGTGAACTCAACAAGAAGTACCAGACGCTGGGTCTCGACGACTTGCAAAAGTTTTCCCTCGATACGATTAACTCCTACGAATGGGAAGGGGAGGACTATCGCGGTAAGCGCAAGGCCGAAATCATCGGACTGAACTGGATTCAGCCGACCAAACGGGAGCGCAAGTCAAACTACTCCGTCGACGAGTACTACCGCGAGGTTTTCCGGGGCCCTCCCAAGGCGCCCAGTGCCCCTCGGCTGCCCAGGCCCAAGAAACTGGCCATCAATGACTTCCAGTTCTACCCGTTGGAACTCAAGGAACTGTTGGAGAAGGAAGCCGACTACTATCGCAAGTCTATCAACTACAAGGTTCCCTACGAGGGAGACCCGGCCGCCGACAGTGTCGAAGTCCGGGAGGCCAAGGAAGCCTCGCAGGCCGAGGAACAGGCCAAGATTGATCAGGCGGAGCGCCTAACTGACGCCGAACTCGAGCTCAAGGAGCGCCTCTCGACCGACGGTTTCGAGCACTGGAACCGCCGGGATTTCCAGGCCTTTATCCGGGGTTGCGAAAAGTACGGGCGGACTAACCTAAAGGCCATTGCCGATGATTTGGAGGGTAAAACCCTGAACGAGGTCCGGGCCTATAGCCAGGTGTTCTGGAAACGGTATCCTGAATTGGCCGATCACGAGCGTCTCTTGGCCAACATTGAAAAAGGGGAGGCCCGTCTCGCCAAACAGCGGGAAATCCAGCGGATGCTCACCCAGTTTGTCCGGTCGTGCGAACACCCCCTCCAGCAACTTAAAATCCCCTACAAGCCGTCCAAGGGCAAGCACTACATCGAAGAAGAGGACCGGTTCCTGCTGGTTCATCTGGAACAACTGGGCTACAACCGTGACGATGTGTATGATCTGATCCACGCCGAAATTCGGAAGAGTCCCCTGTTTAAATTCGACTGGTTTTTCAAATCTCGCACCCCGAGCGAACTGCAGCGGCGCTGTAATACCCTCATTCTGATGCTGCAGAAGGGTAAGGGCGAGGACGAGGCGACCGACTCAACGGACGCCGAAAAGGTAAATTCGATGGTGGTAATTCCACGTTATTGAACCATATGCTACTCTAATTGTTATCAATTTGGCCAGAGCCTGGTAGCACTAGAAATAATGCGACTAATCATACTACTTTAATTGCTCTATATATTTTACTATATCTAGGGTAAAGCTAAGAATGGGAGCAAAAAGCGCAAGAGTTGAGTTAATGGAGTTGTTTAGAAGATAATCAAGGAACGCCTGTCCGTTCAAGATTGTGACATACTTTACCCATGGATTCCTGTGGTATTTCGCAAATGTTGATTATTGATTCTGTAGTGAATTAAATTCATATTTTAATTTTATTAATTTCCCTTTAAGCCATTACAGCACCACCTTCCCTTCTCATCTTTCTTCAAACCATGTTGGATGTTTCTAGTTACAAAGTTCCTTCAGTTGGCCTAGTGGCTTTGACTCCGGGGCAACTTTTGATCAGCCATACCCTTTCTTTATAGCTACCCTTCCGATTTTTCCCAAGGCGTCGGTGGCCCTTGAATTGGCCCTACTATTTAGTATATTCATTTATTTAGAGCACTGCACACAACCCTGATCTTGTTCATAGTAGTCATTTATCACATTTGTAAGTCCTATAAAGAAATTACCAACTTGAGATGCCTTTTTTTTTGGCCAACCCCGAACAAGCTAGAGGAAATAAGATCATATAGTGTCAACCAATGTTTTTTCCGTAGCATTACCTCTTCTACCGTCTTTATCTATTGGTCATTTAACCTAATGCCACTCTAATATTGGGTATACGGTGTCAGAGGTGGGTATAACAGCTAGAATGCCTACGCCTGGGATGAGTCTCAGGGAGTAATGTACATGAAGTAATGTTGCAAATTGCGTTTTATAGAAAACGTATGAGATATATATCAATAGTATGAGTTAGGTGGTGAAAGAGGGTATCAAATAATCGCTAATTGACTGGGGAGTAACTATAGGAATTAACCCAGCCCTATATAGCTGAGCAGACTAAGGGTAAAGGCATAGAACCGGCTTAGAACATGTTGAGTGGCGCTACTAGGGGTTAGGGTATAAATGGAGATACTGAGGAGGGTGGTGGAATTCCCATGCCATATTGTTGGAACTGGGCATTGGTGGCACCTAGTTCCGCAAGTCAAGTGGGATTTAATCTCATTGATTATTAAGCACGGTAAAGCTGGGTCTCTTCTGTGTTTTAAGATTCTACCAGGTCTAAAAAGCGGTATTTATCCTGGTATTTGGCCTCCAGCAAATCCTTGGCCACAGTCATGCCATATCCCTCCTTTGACAAGTTGAATATGAATGGCATAAACACAATAACTTTGCATGCACTCATGGGGTCGTGCATATTCAGTTCCATCAAGGGGTCGGGTGCCTGGTTTAAAACTTGGTTAGTTGAGGTGTGCTTGTTGATGCAGTCTAACTCCAGCCAATAATCCACTAGATAATTGTAGGCATTGTCCAGCCCATATGTGCCCATACAATATATATAGTTGGAACAATGCATCTGGATAAAGTCATCTGGCTGGCTATCTACACTATCTGTCTCCTCATCTGATGATATATTGGACCTGTCCCCCCAATACACATATCGATCAAAGAATGTGGCAATGTTGTGCATATGTTTTGCAGCAGCTTGATCATTTCCACCATCAGTTAGCTTTTGGAATGACTGAGTGGTTAGGGTGAGTGCAAACTGAGAGAGTGCAGAATGGCTGAAGACCATATCCATGATACCAAGTCTAAGCAGCATATTCAGAGTATCCTCAAAGAATTCCTTGACCTTATTAAAAGGGGATTGGGTTCCACATTCGATAAGAGCAGTGGCCGCCTTCTGGAATAGGTGTCAGGTAATGTGGGTGATGATATCTTGTAAAATATAATTATAACAATTGTAGACTATGTCGAGAAGACAGGCCCAGTAGAATAAGGGTTTCATGATGAGTTTTGCAAGTAATTCCTTGTACTCAAAGCCATCCATAGAGCTCCCACCCTCAGAGGGCTCCAAGGATCTCCTCTTGAATTGATCCAGGAATGCCTTGATCATTTGGTGGTGATGACTTAACATACCACTATCGATTGATGACCCCGAGGGGGCCCTGTTGAAATGATCACTGTGGGCCAAGGTCTCTGGGGGGGGGGGATTGTCAAGATGGTCAAGGTAGTCACTCAAGTCCACACATGCCAGGGTAATTGTGCCAAGGTCATCTATGTCGATTAAGGACTGTGGAGGGGGGAGATTAATCAAATTATCACTAGTGAATGAGGGATCCAGGGCTCTCAAAAATGCCAATGCCACCATCTTCTTCGAATCATCCCCAAATAGGATGGACAGGAGCTTAGTAAGTGTGGGGATAGTTTGGCTGTGGGCCAGCTGGAGAATGGGAATTGCTGTGTAAAGGTCCATATCATCCACCCGATCTGCTGGCAGTACACTCCGTGACTTTTTAGCCTTTATTAGAGGGGTGGCCAGCATATTATGGTAGGCCATAATATTAGGGTTTACTCTTATATAGTCCTTGATGGCACAGGTGAAGCTTACAGTGGTTTCATGTTTTTAAGAGTGCCATCCAGTTGTTTGTGACATCTTGGACTCCCACTTCAATGTCATATTTGGTGGTTGTGTTGCTATCATGTTTGGTGTCAGATAGATTTTCAACAAAAGATTGGACAGAAAGGCAGCCAATTATGCTAATTTATTCACCTATAAGAGTATATTGGCCCACAGTATTGATATGTAATTCATATAGGAATGTTAGTTGATAGTTTTTGAGCACTGTTAACCCAAACATGAATATATTTACCTGGTCCCGCCTTGTCTGTCTTTCTACTGGTCACCCTATTTAATGTCAAGGTGGCCTAAATGGACTCAGGATATAATGTGCCAAGTATGTGGCCATCAGTATTCCATAATAATCATAATATATAGAGTAAGAGAATCCGCCTTGGGGTGTGCCTGATGTTTAAGAATGCAAACTAAATCTTACCTTATATACGGAAATCTGTTGTGCAATCTTGCATCACCCTTTGTTCAGCTGGGAGTATTGTCGGTTCGAATAGCCATCAAGGTCTTTGATGATGGCAAGCTGCATTTCGGTGGGTAGTTCAGTGAGTCTGCATGTCTAAATATTTCGGGTATGCCTCGTGGGGCTGGCTGCAATACACGAAAGTCTCAGAGCAGCAGTGGTGAGAGTAAAGATTGAAGTGGTAAACTTCATAATGATTTATCCAGGAAGGGGAGGTGGGAAA
>JANBQC010000200.1:0-35398 GCA_027576995.1 Dimargaris cristalligena
GTCTTGCGGGTGCCCGAAGGGTCGAAATCGATGGATGGATAGTCGTGAACGGTTCGAAAACGAGTAGCCAAAAATTTAGCTACATAAAAATGAAGCAAACAAAAACAAGATGGGGGAACTAGCTCAAATGGTAGAGCGCGCGCTTCGCATGCGTGAGGCAGGGGGATCGATACCCCCGTTCTCCACATCTGTTTCTTTTTTCATCTGAAGTCATTCACTGGGATAATTATTTAGCCGGAATTTGATTATTTCGCACATTTTCCTCTGTGATGCAAAACTTGACTGCCACTGTGAAAATGACGCGCAGTTTTGTCTACTATTTCCAAATACCAACATGCATAATGTGGCTTTCTTTTTTGGGAAGAACAGGCGCGACCGGCTGGGATATGCTACTAAAAAGAAGTTTCTGCTGAACGGTTCACCAGTTTAGCAGTAAAAGAAAGAGAAAAAAAAGCAACAGTAGCAGTGGGTGACGAATACCACCAACCATCACCAGCCGGCCGGGTGGTACATGGGTAATGCCAGCCGTATGGTAGGCGGCAACGGCTATCATACTACCCTTGTAGCCCACACACGGGTGACTCAAACCCTACCAGCTAGGTAGCACTGGGCAACCGTCGTACGCGAGTTGGCCAAGCTTTGCGCTATTGTCTGGTGAAAGAGAGGGAGAGTACATGTGTGTGGGTGTGGGTGCGTCGTCCTACACACGTTCACCTATTTTAGTTGCAGGGAACTGCAGTTGAGGAAAAGGCCTTATCGGACTGTATCGATGGGGTGGCGATACTTTATACAGGACCCTTTTAATTATCTCCTCCCCATTCCCTCCCTAACTCTGCCACCCTCTTCTCCACCCCAAAGGGGTGACTAACGGAAAATAGAGAAAGTGACATTGTTAGGGTGGCTGCAAGGATGTTCGCGGGTGAAATTTGTGTTCTAGTAGGGGAAGTTGTTCTAGAACAATTATATACCACTCATGGCTCAAAGTCAAAGTTGGTGATGTATTCTAATAATTTTGGGCATGAACTGATCCCGTTGGCAGTGACAATTTTCAACCTTTGTCCATCCATTACGTTCCGATTGTCAAACTTCCCCGTCTACTTGATATAGACGAAAATGGATATCCTGGCTGTAAAAGGATGGATTATTGTAGGGCGAAAAACTATTGTGCCAAAGCCAACGAGCCATTATTATAGGGGGGAAGGTTCGGTGGGTCGTTATTGTCAGACAGCGGTAATTGTCCACCTGTCAAACGTCCATGGTTCGGATTCAGCAGCCAATTTTCCTTGCTGGATTGTATGGGGGCACTCCAACGGGATCGCTGGGTTAGCGATTTCGACTCTAGCTCATAAGGTTCGGGGTAATGGAAGTAACACCCCCCCCCCGTTGGTCAGCACCGCTACGCTCATCCATCACGTATTTTTCTTCACAGTAGGCGAAGTTGTCGAATCGGATAAATGTATCGACATTCATAATAGTGTAGATTAAACCATCGGTAGATGGTTGGGATGCAGCGAACCTTCCATCGAAGGACCTTGACCCGGGACCTTAACCAGCCAGTTGCTTCGCTCCTCAACTTCCCTTGTCCCAAAGCAGCGACGGATGGTTTGGGAAGCGCCAGGCCTTCGAACTTTCCATGGGTAGGAAGCCTCGTCGATAGCTCGGGACTTGCCCTCCCTCTTACTCTTACCGGTAGTTTTTTTAAAAAAATGGGCTCAGGCCGCACTGCCCCGTACCCTCCCAATAGGATCGGACAGGCCTAATCCAGCCGGGCGGGTCTAGTTAATCTAAGCATGATGAGTCCCATTTTATATATTAGTCTGGTTGAAAAAGTCTTCACCGACATAGTACCCCCCGTCGACGGTGGATATAATGTGCTTTTTGGGTCGATAGTGGTGGTCATTTCACTTGGTAAATCCCGCTGGACTGGCCTGCCACAGACACGGGTGACAGTAGGTCCATCCATTTCGCTTCCACACAAGGAAGGTCCCAAGTGGGTGAGGCTTGCCCAGCCCACTCGCCCTTTATCATGCCCACTCTTGGAGAAAAGGAAACAGCCTGCCAAGGTGGTGTATGCTATAGAGGAGAGTGAGAGAGAGAGAGAAGCCGTCCCTAACTGGCCTCACCCACCAATAAGAATCTGAATATTCGTTGGACCAATGAACACAAATGCGAAGGCCATTGATGAGCAAGATGGCCTGGCCATGGCTTTGTTGCCTCCCCCCTTTTTTCAAACCCCACCCCCTTTTCCTTCGCCATAGATACCCCGTTTCTTCATTACTACCTTTTGCTTAGTGGTCCTGGGGGTATATATATATACCTTGCTCTCGCCCACCTTTATCGACTATCATACAATAACAGTCACCCATTACTCACCAGGTGATTGACCCCGTTCCATATATCTCCCTTTATTGTTTATACGACCATCTACTCATCCAGCTATATTACCACTTCCCCTGTGTTGCCGTTATTCTACATTTTAATTTCCTTGTCACGTCTTGCTGCTCGATATACTGCTTAACCCCGTTCCCCAGGTGATTATACTGTCGGTATTGCTTCTCTGCCGGCCATTTTTTTAATCTACGCTCACCAACTATCGTAGACCTTTAATTTCCCGACGATATTCCCATTACCAATATGCTTTTCGGTAAGTAATGCCGCGATTAGCTGTTCGACAGTGCGACATACCCCCTGGCCCTAGCCTACCGACCCCTATTAGGAAAACAGTATTGTCCTTCAATCACTCCGCTAAATAAGATCAAATCCATGTAACTAATGATTCTGCCCCCACTGCTCTCTGCACCATCTCCATATGCAACCTCCCACTCCACGGTCCTGCCCGGTCGGTGTAATGAACTTTTAGGTATGCGCGGAACTTTCATTGCGGGCATGGTTGCTGGGCTCCTGTTCAGCTCCACGTCCTACGGTACGGAGCCCAGCGCGACACCCAAGACAACCTACGATATCCAGTCGGCATTCAAGGCCAATGCTGAATGGAGCATGAGTATGATGTCGACTCAGTCGGTTTTGGTGAATTATCTGAAGACGACCCAGACGCCCAAGATTTTGTGGATAGGTAAGTTAAGGCTTGGTTTTGGTGGTCCCTTACTAGCGAAGGACACGGGCGATGGAAGAGAGCGAGCCAGACCGGGGGGCTCCCGGAATCCAACGGGACTCTCCTTGATGATAGTCCCGCTAGCTTCACTCGCGCTTTGATTGTTATGAATTCGGATTCACCTGGCCCGTCTACTAACCACAGCCCCCCCTCCATCTTCTGCCACCGTTAACCCCCTTACCCTACTGTTATACCCCATAGGTTGCTCCGACTCGCGAGTGGTCCCCGAGGAGCTACTGAAGCTTAACATCGGTGATGTATTCACCTACCGCAACATTGCCAACATCGTCAATAGCGAGGACTGGAGTCAAATGGCTTTCCTGGAGTACGCCCTGATGCACCTCAACATTGACCACATTGTGGTAGCGGGTCACGTTAGCTGTGGCGGCGTGAAGGCGGCCCTTAGCGGAACGCCCGACGACGTCTACTTAGACGGCTACCTCAGCCCCATTAAGACTATTTACACCAACAACGAGAAATACTTCAGCAGCCTCAAGGACGATGATGAGCGCAACAAGAAATTGACCGAGTTGAATGTGGTCCGCTCCGTGCGCAAGATTGCCGAGTCCCAGGTGTACCGCAAGGCCATCAAGGTGAACAGCCACATTAAGATCCATAGCTGGATTTACAACATCACTGACCTCCACGTCAATGCCATCGATTACAATGCGGCCGAGTATCGGTTGCTGCACTTGTAATCCATTAATTTATTAGGAACTACTTGCCAATTTCTCTACCTTATTTAGAGCTGGACGGGTGTGTACCAGGCCCGAAAATGGCCCCATTAATTTAATAGTAGTGTTTTTGCTTCGTGTCGCTTAACACCCAGTTTCATATATAAAACTGTTTTTATCATTAAGACCTAGCCGGGTGGGTGTATATTATGCCTAGTTGGGAGGGGTGTTGGGGTTCACGTAGCTTCAAGAGGGTGGGGGGTAGTTGGTTTTGTTCATAGATGGGGTCGTGGTGGGGAGTGGAGGGACTGCCAATCGCCGAACCATGCGGGGTGGAGTTGAGCAGAGTCGAAGCGTGGGAGCAGCCGGAGCTGTTCCTGCACGGCAGGTACAGATGGTACCCACCTGGCCGGATGGCTATTTCCGGCATCGGCTTGGGCCAGACTCGAGCCCGGCCGGAAGGAGGGGGCGGTGGGCTGGGGTGGGAACCCGAGGGTGGCGTCGGAAGCGAAGGACATTCGGAAATAGGGGAACAGGGAGGGAAAAAGGGTCGGACTGAATAAAAGAGCCTCGAGCAGTCTCGCCCTCTCTACACCAGAAACCGGAACCAGTATCCCCAATACGAATAATTCCCCAGCAAGGGCAGGTTCACCCAAGAAGGGGGAGGAGGGAAAGCTGACTAAAGGCCCAAAGGCTGCGCCCATTGTCTAATTGACCTGAAACCCTCCCCCCGGTTCATAGTCCTTATTCATTCCCCATCTTCGCTATTCTTTATTATCAACTTCGCTTTACCTTGCTTTTCTCCGTGATAAACTTCTATACCTAATAATAACCTCTCACCCTTTTCCCCAGTCGCATTCCCGTTCAGATACCCACTCCAAATGGTCCCGCTCACTGCTGAAGTCTCTGCCCTGTGTCTGAGCGGCCGTACCGAGGCCCTCCGCCGCTTGGTCGACGCGGACCCTAAACTGGTACAGGCCCGGGATGATGACGAGCGGACCCCTCTGCACTGGGCGGCCTCGGGAGGCCAGTACGAGACTGCGCATTTCTTATTGGACCGCAAGAGCGACCCGAATACCTCGGACGACGCCGGCTGGACGCCGCTTATCATCGCGGCCTCCGTGGGGGCCACCAACCTGGTGAAACTGCTGGTTCGTACGGGAGCGGACGTTAGTTTGGCTACCGAAACGGGCCAGACCGCCCTGCACTACGCCGCTTCCAAAAACCACGTTGAAATTGCCCATACCCTGGTGGAGCACGGGGCCCCCATAGATGCGGTGGATCGCAACCGCCATTCACCCCTGCATCGTGCCGTGCTCAAGGGCCACGGGACAATGGTGCAGTTCTTGCTCGAGCACAAGGCCCGGGTAAGTCTGGCCGACCACGAGAAAAATACGGCGCTACACATCGTGTGTGAGGAAGGGTACACCGAGCTGGCCGAGATGCTCATTGCGCACGGGGCAAACGCGGATGCCCTTAATGCCGATGACAAAACCCCGCTCGACTTGGCTGACGCCGGAACCCGGACACACTTGGAGCGGTTCATGAAGGGCTGATTATCGGTCTCATTATATTCCGCTATACGCAAGACCACCTAGACTAGCTTCCAATAAACTCGAACTATTCGATTGTAAATATAGACGGTAGGGCCCGGGCTCTGGAAACTATCCAACAAGACTAATACAGAAGGGCTGTTTGGTAACGCAAAAACGAGCGAAGAATACTTTACTGCTATGCATCCCATTGGTTTGCCACGGTGCCACGAAATAAATTGGTAAGAAGAGTTATGGCAACTGTGAGGCCAGGGAGACCCGCTGTAAAAGGGGATCGATAAAATAATATTGATCTGGTGGTCTAGTTCCATCCCAATAACGGTACTCGGTTAATGTATATTATAGAACTATTATTTATACGTAATCCCCGTTTTTGGATGGAACTGCTTCTCCGTATTTAGCCAAAATGCCGAAGGTCGGGGTGGCCGAGAGTAGTGAACGCTGCAGCCCTACCAACCTTAGTATAGAAGAGTATGTCATGAATATATTGTCCCTGTCACCCTATAGTGCTATTCATGGCCGACCTCTCGGGTTAACCCGCCTCCTTCATCCGCAACGAATTAGTTACTCGGATTCATCACATGGACCGCCGGCAGCGCTTCGAATGTCAATTTTTGGTGGATTTTCGTAACCACCCTAAATCACACAGGCGACACCCCACTAACCCTAGCCATAATGCACAGGATATAGTTGGCTGGACCGGCACATTCTGTAGGTTATTATCTGGCAGCATCCCCAGGCGTGTGAAGGACGTACAATGGGCTAGTGCATAAAACGAACAGCGACGGCATGCTGGGGTGGAAAACCCACACCCATGCAACAATAGTGAAGGCTGGAAAAGGTGGATGATACCCATTATAAACCCTACTAATCCGACCGGCCCTGATTAATAGCGGAGAGTCATTTTACGTTGGTTCGTGGTCGGAGAGTAGCACTATTTATACTATTATAGTCGAACCCAACCAAACCTAAATCCATATGGCTTCGCCTAGTGTAACTTTGCTTCGCATTGGCCCAACAGGATACCAAAGCAAAACAATGACGAACCTCTCTCTACTCGGCGGGGTGTTTTTCTCCGTCAGTCAGCGGCCTGCCCCGCCTTGCGTGTCTATTGTGAGGCATGGCTGCACGCGACTCAGCTCAGGCCTGCCCTCTCCAACTAAGTACGGTTGCTACACCGACCGGTCCCCACCACACATTTGCCCTATTCCTTTTATTTCCTTTCCTTTCCCCTTCCTTCCCTTCCAAACCCCTCTCCTCTTCCTGCTATTTCGTTTTAAGGCCCCATCCGCCCCCCTGCCTTTCGGAAGCCCCGCAATTGCTTCACCTTTAGCGCCACTGGCCTCATTTAGTAGCCCCTCATGACTGATTCCACTACCGTAGCTGCTGCCGTGACGGCCCCGACCAGAGTCACGCCCCTCACCAGTGCCGATCCTCCGGTAAGCCACCTTGACGATTCTTATTAGGGACCCTCCCTTCATTTGGGTCCCCCAAGTCAGTCGGTCTCCCAAACTAGGGAATATTATGTGGTTTGTTTTTATATCAGATTTTTTTTACCGCTCCTATTGGTTAAGAAATAGTTACTCTTCTATTAGGCCTATCCGCTTAGCCTCTCACCTCTACTATATGACCCCCCGTTCCTGGATATAATGTATTTCCGCCCTCTTAATTTTGGCCTTAACCCTGTATAGGTCCTCACCCCGTCGAAACCCTATGCCCTTCGTCCCGCGCTTTCACCCAACGATGATATCACCCAACGGTTCTTCCGCGCTATTCTTGACAACCAGGGCGAGCGAGTGCGAGTCCTGCTAACCGCCGACCGCCGCCTCACTACCGTCAAGGTACGCGGTGACTACCAATACGACCAGACCGTGGAACTACAGGCTTTTAAATGCCTCGGCGCTTATCTGGGAGCTCTGACGGGTCTGCAAGTGGCCATTCTGAACGGCCAGACCGGGATTGCCCTGGATATTATCGACGTGACTTTTGACCAAGACCTGGACATCCCCTTCGGGAACATGAACAGCACGCTACATTTGGCGGTACTGCTGGGTGATACGGATGTGACGCGCGCCCTCCTAGAGCGAGGGGCTAATCGGAGTCTGAAAAATGGCAAAGGATTTACCGCCGTCGATTTGGCCTTCCATTCGGACATTTCGGACCTTCTGTCATCGCTATAGATTATAACCTCTGGCTGCAAGGAACTTGTTTTTACCATCAGGATTGTTTATTTATTGTTTATTTTTATATATATTATTGTTAATTAGACGTGGACCAGGAAAACGAGCCGATTCGTATCAAAACTCCAATAATAAATTACGACGGCCCGCTGGGTCAAAGGGAGTGGATTTATATAGTAGAGCTTAGATTGCCTCTTCTTATAGTAGAATAATATACCAGGGGCAGTCGGGTTAGTGTACAGTGAGGAACCAGTTAAATTTAGAGTCATAATGGGGGGGGCTAGCGTGATCGTTTCCGCAGCCAGGCCTTGGGGAGTTGAAACTCTTCGCTGCGAAAGTCCATCTGAAGGGGGAGAACACTCTGGGGTAGCCTCTGCGACCGACGCACCGTCGTATTGGATGGGTCGGGCGGACGGGCCTTACCCGATTGGACCAAGGGACCATCCGTGGGGCGTGGTCCGGGGGACCCACTATGCTCCGACTGTTCCGCCGTTTCGGGGTGTCGGGAGGTTGGAGCAACCTGTAAGTGGTTTATGGTCAAGTAATGGAGCTGGTCCTGGAGGATCTGCTTTTTGTACAAATTATGGGCCGCTACCTCCAAGTCACGGTTTCGGCTCTTTTTCTCGACCAACTCGAATTTACGGTGTTGGTGTTCATAGTAATTATCCGAGGTATCGTCAACCTGGTGAAAGCAAATAATATAGTAGATTGGTAAATCCACCAGCAATTATCATAATGAATGGGCTGTGGGGGTAAGTCAAGGCACTCACTTATTGTAGATTATAGATTAAAGGAAAAGATAGATAGAGATTGGCTGACTTAATGCTGAACAGTGTGGGTTGACCATGTACTGATTGATGGACGATCCCCTTACTTTAGTGGAGCTGGAGCTGGAGTTGCCGACATCGCCATTCCCTTTAGCCGCTCGGGCCCGGGTTCGCCTAGCGGGTGGCTTGTGGTTTTGTGGACCAAGGGTGGCCAAGGTTTGGGGATCTAAAAGAGTAAAGGTGGGCAGGCGAGGCGACGGTGGGGAGGTCGGATAGTAGCTAGAGGATAAGCGGGGATCAAACTGGTCCCGGATGACCTGGTAGGCTGGTTTGGGGGAATTGTCGTTGTCATGAGTGGCGGCAGCACAGGAGCCAGACCGCCCAATATGAATGACTAATTCATCGAGGAACCGCTGGGTGGCCAATCGCTCAGCTAGCGTTGGAACAGCGTGGTATTGGAGTTTAGGGAATAGGGTAGTAGTTTATTCGATTTTATTTGGTTAGTGGGAGGAGTGCTGGACAGCCGGGATACCAACAAAAATAGTAGCTAAATTACACGGTGGACGAAAGGGGGGTTTCATAATTGGGCCTGAACGCCTAAACCACGGGAGGTTTAAAGGTGAGGGAGAGTCAGGTATAAATAACAACAACTTACGAGAAAGGGCTTCAGCCAGGTCAGGGGTAGCCGTCATCTGCTCGCGGCGGGACCGCCGCTGGGGAAGAACACGAGTCGATTCGGCGGGCGACGTTGGGTCCGGGGCAGTGGACATGGACGAGGAGGGCGAAGAGACGATAGATGAGGAGTTCCTGGGCATTGTAGTGACGAAGGAGGGCGGAAACTGGGGAGAGAGGGAGAGGCCCCCCGCGAATGCAACAACTAGAAAGGGGTTATTATGGAGCTACTGAAGGAGCCGGAAAGTATTTTTACCCAGCCCATTCGGGCACCACCACTCGTGAAAACCGGGAACGCGTATTTGCCGTGTGCGGAAACACGAACAAGCCCACCCAGTGTTATGGAGAGTAAATAATAAAATAGTTCCCTCCTTCTCCTTCATGCAAAGCAGTACATACATAATATACCCTACCTAATAATATCCCGCCACATACAGCCCCACCCAGGTCAAGTCAGGTGATTTGTAAACTACTATGAACAGGTGGCATTACCACATAATTATCTCCCCATTAGTCCGGGCCAATGGGAGAGGAGAAAAGAGTGTGGTGGTGGGTAGCACACGATATATTCCTGGAATAGAATAAAGAGAGAGAGAAAGAGAAAGGAGAGAAAGAAGAGAGGGAGAGGGCTCCGTTTCCCTGGCTGTGACCATCATCAGGCCGCGCTTTTCTCACTGTATGCAGCTCGGCCTACCACAATAAGCGGAGCCCTCTCGCCCAGCAAAGCCGCATACAAAGGCGGCGACAACGGGCCCTCTCGAGGCTCTATGCGCATATACTAATAGTATAGAGTATATGCTGCCTCCACTATTCGGGACTGTTTCATAGATTCTACATAATATATAATAATAATACAACTCTATGCCCTGGCCTGACCGCCTGACCTTCCTTTCCCTTTCTCCCTTTCCCTCCCGCGGCCCTGTCGGCTCGACTGTATTATATACCGCCGTCGCTTACACCCAACCAAACCACATACCTACCTTACTACCTTCCTTCCTTGTTTTTCTCAACCGAGCAGACACCCGCCCTACCTTTATGTTTATGTCACTATTGGTTCCATTACCCTTCCACCTTGCTTTCCAGTTCCAGTTCCAGCTTCCGCTCCATCCCTAATCCTTCCCCCCTTACCTATAATACCGCCAAGCACCCACCCACCATGCCCCTCAACTACGAGTCTGAAGAGGGCGCTGAGTCCGACCGCGAAGAACAAATCCTGCAGCTCGCCGCCGACGAAGCCATCGATTCCCAAGCTATTCTTAAAAAAGGAAGCTTGTCTAAACGCTCCGGTAAACTGAAGGTAGGTTTGCCACCTAGCCCCACTTGGGAGCCCAAGCCTACCGAGGGGTTTGTATATACAGCACCTTACTTTTTCACTATCGCTTCCCTGGCCAGCAGGTGGATTCTCCCCTGCCGGTATAAATGGGACAGGGGGAAGGGGGTGATTTCGTTGGCGGTCCAACGTTTACCCACCAACGCCGATTGAGCCACAAATGCCCCAACGTTGCTAATACCTTTTGTTTGGTTATTTTCTAAAATATGATTGCCTATCGGGCATATATCCGACGGTTAATATCCCTCTGGCCTTCTGAATCACAATATGATGTATAGGTCTGGAAACGCAAGTGGTTTGTCCTGCGCACCACTGTCCTAGCCTGTTATAGGGACGAAAAGGTAAGCGGACGTCCCTTTAATATCTTGCGATGCATAGAGTTGCTCCATCTCTATGGCTAAGAGCGGGCCCGTCTCCCCCTGTTATCCGGTTGTCGAATATACTGTCCCCGCCTGGCTTCGGTGGCTAGGCCCTGGTTCGACAGGATGATGGTATCCCACTCCTTTGACTGGTCCAGGTGGCACAATGGATTGACAACAGCCTTGGCACTTGGTCGTAACTACTTAGGGGACTCCCGGTTCCCTCCCTAGTTGTCGGATTTCATCATTTGCGCTGTCGCACACTTCGTTTCTCAGCCCGGCTTGCCCAGAAGCCTAGGTCGCTTCTACGCATTGTCATCCAATGAATGGTCTTGGCGGTACTATCTCCTCTGTATTAAGACTGGCCTCTAACCATTATCTTAATATATGCTGAATTACCCATAGGAATACAAGCTCAACCACCTCATTAAGCTGAATACCATCCGAGCCATCTCGGAGGTGCCAAAAAAGAGCCGGGAAAATGTGATTGGCATCATTACTACCGATAAGGTCTATTATCTGCAGGCAGAAACCCCTACGGAAATGCACGATTGGATAGAGGAAATTCGCCTGGCCAAGGAGAACCTCCCCCGGCGAATGCCCCAGGGCGACCCTCTGGCAGTTTTTCCCGCACCACCGGGCCGATTGAACCGGGCTCATACCATGGCGAACCCCCGGAAAGTTTCGCAGGAGGAGCCCATTAGCCCGATTGAAGCCTTGGGCACTACCGTGCCCGTACGCCCCCATTTGAAATTTGCTACTTCTACCGGTTCTTCGCCTCCACTGGCGTCACCTACGCCCCCTTCGGCCCCCCCCACGCCCATCACCACTTTGCCCGAGCCCCGTGCCATTCCTATCCGACCCACCCACCTGACCCTTAACCGGGCCCATACCATTAACCCCACTCCGCGGGTAGGTTCGCATCAGACCGACGCTTCCGACCCTGGGTTCCCGGCCTGGTCTCCCGATGGTCCCGCCAGCCCCGGAATCCTGCATTCGCCATTCCCGGAGCACTCCGACGGGGGTGCTGAACCTAGCTCCGACGACGAAACGGAGGAACATAACTGGGACCCTGTAGTGCGTGAACGGCTGAACAGTACGGAAGTCCTACAGAAGGGCTATCTGCTCAAGCGTGACAAATATAAGGTAATGCTTA
Source organism: Dimargaris cristalligena (assembly GCA_027576995.1). Classification (NCBI taxonomy): domain Eukaryota; kingdom Fungi; phylum Kickxellomycota; class Dimargaritomycetes; order Dimargaritales; family Dimargaritaceae; genus Dimargaris; species Dimargaris cristalligena. Next base: position 11,804 of record JANBQC010000200.1, read on the forward strand.
ATAGCCCATGTAGATACTGCGGTCTGGGAGGGGGGGGTGGAATGCATCACTTGGATATGGGGGCGCAAGTCTATTTTGAAGCACCGTGTCCGCTGAAATACTAACTTGCTTTGATATTGATTTGTGTTATTAATATTATTATGGCTTATTCACGGACATCTAGCACTGGCGCAGACGGTGGTTTGTTTTACGGGCCAAGAGCTTGTCCTACTACCGCAATAACAAGGTAACTAATTGATGATTTCCTCTATATTGGCTAAGTTGTATTTCAATAATATTGACAACTGGACGTTAGAAAGAGAGATTGAGAGAGAGAGATAACCCTGTGCGAATCAGCAGGTAGCAATGTTTTCATTTCCCGCGGTATGCAAGCAATGCCCGGGAAATTCACAGAGTGTATATATCAGCTACCTCAGGTGATTTCAGGTCGACCCACCCACTTACTAACTTCTCACACATTGTTTGATCCGTGCGATTTTCGTTCAACAGGAGAGTCGGGTCCCCCGGATTATCGCCTTGGATGAGATCAAGGGAGTTCGGCTGCCCAGTCCTGATTCCAGTAAAAGCAAGCGACCGGCATTTTGTCTCGAAGGGAATAAGCGGGACTACTGGCTTTGTGCGGAGACCCGCGAACAGGCCGATGACTGGATTCGTATGCTCCAAGAGCACCTGGTTATAAACAAACGATCCCCATAAATCCGCGAGGCCTGTCAATTTCCTTTTTTTCAATTCTGTATCGCTCCCACCGGAAAATGATTTGTTCTTTATTAAAGCCTAGCCAAGCCAAGCCTTTACTTGGCTGGCTGGGTTATTCCGTAATTCCTTGATTGTTTTATTATTTACTTTGTTTAGACCGGTGGTGATTTTTTTACTTACCTTATAACCAATCCTCGTTAGTTAGTTCCCTTCGCTCTCTCTCTTATTTCCAACTCTTCGTATGCTACGCATCTGATAAGGTTTTCTTTTGTATGTCTTTGTATAACGCCTCACGATTAATTACACCCATCCACCCCCACAGTGGACACGATTTTAATTCTATCGGACATTGTCTGACTAGCTTCTTCCCTTTCCTTCTTTTTGTTTTTGTTGACTAAATATATATCTTATAAACTTCGCCCGCCATTGTTGGTGTATACCATTAAAAATTAAAGTCAAAGGACTTTGTGTTTCTCAATCTACTATGTGATAACACGGCAATTAATCTGAGGCGCTCTGGTCTTTTTAGGGGGATAAGTTATTTTTATACAGGATCGATGGTGCTAGGGGAGGGGATTAGCACTCGTTCGAGGTTAAATATCACGCATTACTATACTAATGAACGCACTTCCCTAGCCAAGGATGAGTGGATTGGGGGGTCAAATAAGCATAGTTTAGCGCGGGATCGACTTGAATTCGATATTATCGAATATCCGTACTTTGGCGGAATCCCGTAGGGTCTGCAGGATGGCACTGTCGCAAGGAGAGGCCTCAGATAATGACGATGACGACGACAGGCTTAGTTTATCGCTACTACTGAATACGGCATCATCATCATCATCATTGTTATCATCGCAGGGGACCGGTGGGGGGAGGAGGGTCGTCGAGTGGGACGGCAACCGGGGCGAACTTAAGAGGGAGGGGGTGGTGGCATGACAACGGCGCCGGAGCCAAATGAGTTGGGGAACGAACAGAATTAGGGCGGACAGACAGTCCGGGTCGGCATCGATATGGATCTGGGGGTCAATGTGGCGGACGATATGGGATTTACCGGGGGACGACTGACAGAATAGCAGTTTGCGGGAGTCGATGGGTATCCGGGGATCGGTGGCGGACGTGGCTGCTTCTGAGGAAATATGGGTAGGAGTAGGAATAGGAACGGCGAAATCGATGGCCTCACGGTCGCGCAGGAGGTCGGTGAGATGGGCCTGGTGGACGGGACTCTCCACGTTGGCAATGAGGTAAAGGTCAAAGTGGGTGGTCAGGGCCTGTAGTAGGGCCAGGGCGCCCGGTTTAAAGGCCAGGTTAGGCGACGCGGGGTCTTTGGAGGGATTCCAAATGAGGGTATGGTTTAAACAGAGGGTGGCTTTAGGACGTTGGGAGTGGTGACTGCGGCTGTGACTGGAGTTGGCCGGAGCCCTCCCTAGACTCTGCAGAGTTTGGAGTAGGGTGGGCGGTTCCCTGGAGGACGGGAAGCGGTTGGGGTCGGAGTCGGACGAAGGAAGGGAGGGTCGGCGAGTCCAGGTATAAAGGCCGTAGGAGACTAGGGCCAGGGCCGCGGACGCAGCCACAGCGGACCAGCCTAGGGATCGGCGCGACGTGGGGGGAGCCATTCGGAGGAGCGGGGACGGAGCGAGGTGTAGAGTAACGAAGGCTGGAGAAGGGAAAGGGAGGCGTGGTTCATGGAATGGGCAGGGAAGGGGTAAAGACAACAATAGAGTGTATCAATGTTGAGAAGACGTTCCAGCAACCCTTGGCAGGGAAGGAACAGGGCAGTGGAGACGTGGGAGAGCGGGTGAGTGTGTGTGTGTGTGTGTGTGTGAGAGAGAGCGAAAGTCAAAGAGAAAGGGAGGGAAAGCACCGCGGCTCTATTGTATTTGTGTGGAGGAAATAACCGTTTGTGGTGTGCCAGGCAAGTCACTTTATATTTATTGTGTAGAGGCATGCCGAAATAACCGGGCGGCCGTAACTTACACTTACAGATAGGTAGATAATCAATAGTCATGGGTCAGATAATTAAAGTTGCATGTGAAAAATACACCGTTGCGGTGCCCGCTTAATCTAAAGGCAGGCTTACTTAGACGACAGGCCCTCCTCCCCCTCTGCGGAACAAGGAGGGGTCGCGCTACATATCTAATGCGAAATATATATATATATATATAGACAATATTACGTCAAAATATACATACACAACATCGTCTGTCAGCACTTCAGGTCAATCATCCCACTTTTACTCGACCCATCCCCTAGAAACAAAAATGCAATTTAATAAAAATATTTATAACTGAAAAGGGGTTTTGGCGGGGCCAACCTCATTTTTTAAAAAAAGGGATCTTGCTTTTGGGTTTGCAGCGACCTGGGTAAGTGATAGGGGCATCTATTAATAGGGGCACCGGCCGTTTGGGTCAATCCGTCGTATTGAGCGATAATGAATTTGCTCATGGCGCGGGGACGGGCAGTAACCCGGGTCGATGGTCCCCATTTACTCCGATGCTTCGTCGTCCTTCGGGGTAAGGTTCTTGCGGTGCTGATCCAGCGTAAATACCAACGACTGGGGAATCTGCTTAATGGTCTGGTGTACGGCCTGGATCGGACCAAACACCCCGGCCACCAACTGGGCGTGGAGCGAGGCCAGCGGGGGAAGCTGTGAGATATGCGAGACCAGTTGGGGATTGAGCAGCTGTTGGTCCAATTTACCGCCCAGCAGCAGCAGCTTCGACTGGCGGGCCGTCGTTTCCACCATACTCTTGAGCAGTTCCACGGGCTGGACCTCGGGGATTTCCGAGTGCACCAGGTCGGCGTATGGGTCTTGCAGACGCTGGTAGTCAACGTAGACGATGGCCACGGGTCCCGTGAAGAGGGGGTTGAGATTCTCGAATTCGGTGCCGCGCAGCACGGCCTTCATGAGGGACGAGCGCACAATCCCCACCTGCGCCAGGGGGTGGCACTTTTCCTTCAGTTGCTGGCGGATCTGCTTGACTTCCCCCACGGTCAAATTGTGGTTCTGGTAGATGAGGTAGACGGGCGACTGCAGTTGGTGTTCGTACATTTGGAAGAGAAACCGCTTGCGGTCATTAAAGGGCTTGTCGAGGGAATTGACCTGTTTGACGGGGACGCTGCGGGGGAGCAGACTGTTCACCACGGGCGGCTCGGCCTTTTTGGTCGCAGCGGCGGCGGAGGAATGGGCAAATCCCCGAACGGCCATGGCGCGGACTGGCCATTGGGGCTGGGGAGCACTGCACAGCCGGCGAAGGCCGGGGGCCAGACTAAGCGATACAATACGGGATCCTCGGGACATGATACACCGAATAGAATTTAATAATAAATATGTAAATATAGATAGAGTGTGTCTGTGTGTGTGTGAAGTGGGAAATCACCGTAAAGCCAGAAGGAGGAGGATCGGAATTAGGGTTGGACGAAGCAGGGCATGCTTACTAGCCTGAATGGGGGGAGTTGTAAGTAAGCAGCCGTTATGCAGTGGTTGTCGCTGATCTACTTGATCTTCGGCTTGGCGGTGGGTGCCTAGAAAGCTCTCTTCGTTGAATCTCCTCCCCTCTGCCCTTACCACTTGTCCAAGCTACTTACTATACTATGCTAGTCGAAGGAATGAGCAAATATACTAATTTGGCCCATGAACTAATTAAAATCACCTGACCAGGCAACGTGGTGGTGACTAACTCTAATCGCATCCAACTAATGTTCCATGTGTAGCATTTATTCAAATACTCGAAAGCTATGTATTATATACGCTTGTGAGGAGGGTGCACAAGCATCCCGCTGGTTTTATTGTAGGTCACTAGCGAATTCACTCTCCGCTGCTCCATTGCTGCTTAGCTCCATTCTATTCCATTATTTTCTATTCTTATCTTTTCACCGCCTCCCTTCCAAATCCCCTTGTGCTATATTACCCATTTAAAATCGACTCTCGTTGCTACTACCCAGTCCCTAACATCTTTCCCCAGCCATGGCCGCTCAGCTCTATAAGACCGAGTCTGGCCGCTTGTTCCACGCCGGTGCCATCGCCATCATCACCGTAGGGTAAGGCCCAACTCAACTGACTTGACCATACCCATAGTGTAGACCCCCTGGCCCAAGCCTTGGTAAACTCATTCCTGCTGTTTTGCTTTACTCCCCCGTCACACCATTTGCCTTTTTTTTGTAGGTTACCGGCACGTGGTAAAACCCACATTAGCCGGGCTCTCGGTCGTTACCTATGTTGGCTCGGTGTACCCACACAAACCTTCCATGTCGGCCAATACCGCCGCAAACTGGTCCAAAAGTACAGCTCCCATGATTTCTTCGACCCCGGTAAGTACTATTTTCAAAGTCGCCTACGGATTATTGCCAAATATATATATATATATATAGTACGTAGATGTACTCCGTATTTTTGCCATGTACTACTACCCCCTCTTCCGTATGGCATCGTCTCGGGCCCACTCCTCTAAACCACTGACTGAAAACTATACGCATTGAACCACATTGGTAATACCGCCCTTTCCCTCACAGCCAACGAAATGACCACTCCTCAGCGGCAGCAAGCTGCGAACGAGGCCCTTGACGATATGATTGCCTTCCTCCTGGGTGGCGGACAGGTCGGTATCTACGACGGCTCTAATGCCACCGTGGAGTGGCGCTCCCATATGCTGGATCGCCTTCAGAAAAACAATATCCAAACCGTATTTATAGGTAATTCATCCACATCTGATAAAAGTCCTTTCCCAAACCTTGTTTACAGCAATCTCTTTGCCCTTTTATTTCGATTTTCTTGAGGGCCCCTAATAGTTGAACCTCGCCACTAAACTCAGCCATCCCCTGCCACTATCACTATTCCTATCCCCCGCTTATCCTGCTTACCCAGAGAGCGTCTGCAATGACGAAACCATTGTCGATGAGAATATTCGTAACGTAAAGGCCAATTCCGAGGATTATCGCGGCTGGAAACTCGAGGATGCTATCGCGGATTTCAAGGAGCGAATCAAGGTCACCATCCCCTTTTATCAAACCATCGAGGACGAATCACTGAGCTACATTAAGCTAATCAACGTAGATCAACAAATCATCGTGAACAACGTTCAGGGCTTCTTGCCGTCACGCATCGTGTTTTATTTGATGAACCTACATACCGCCCCCCGGGCCATTTATTTCGCGCGGAATGGATACTCGTCGGGCGAAAATTCCTACAAGGCCGACTCGCCATTATCGGAAGAGGGTCATCGGTACGCTAAAAATCTAAAGAAGGTGATTACGAAACGTCTCCAGGAACGGGAGGCTCAGGGGGACAGTCCCAATAATCAGCTCAAGGTAAAACCATACACCCACCCACCCACACACACATATATATATATATACCATTCCTGTTTTTATTTATCAAAATACAAACAAAGAGATATTTTAATATTAAACCAGCCAATCGCGGTGAATTGTGACTTGTAGTCGGGAAAAAAAATCGATTTTCCCTCTCCTACAAACAGCGGTATCAGATCCTATCTCACCCATCCACTTCAAACGCCTTGTTATCTGCATTGTATAATAGATTTGGACCAGCACCCGGTGCTACTCTTATTCCACGGCCGAATATTTCAACGACCACCCCGTTCGTCACCGTAAATCCCTGGCTGAAATCAACCCCGGCATCTGCGACGGCCTTACCAACGCCGAAATCCAAGCGAAATACCCGGATGAATACGAGGCCCATCTCAGAGATAACTACCGGCACCGCTACCCACGGGGCGAAAGCTACCACGACCTGGCCGTCCGTCTGGAATCGGTCATTCTGGAACTGGAACACGAAAAACAGGACGTGCTGATTATTGCCCACGAATCGGTGTTACGCTGCCTATACGCCTATTTCCGGGGTATCCGGCCCGAACGGGCCATCCCCGACATCGCGATGCCCCGAAACGTATTACTCGAGATTCGACCCTCGGCCTACGGTATCCGAGAAATGAAAATTGGCATCCCCCGCGAATAGAGATCTAAACGCAATTGACCGAGTCTTTCGGACCTTTATGCATGGGGAGAGGGCGGATACGGCCCTCGGGATCCACCTACTTCCGTCACAAATGCATCATCTTTGGTTCTTTTGTTTATCATCACTATCATTAGTATTAGTATTAGTATGGTTTTTATTATACTTTACCAGTCCTTTGTGTTTTTATCCTTAGATTATCATCCGGCCCATGACCGTTTATTCGATTAAAACCAATATACTCGTTCATCGTCACTTAAACCCAGTTATTGTTGTTGTTTTTTTTAAAAAAGGAAAGGTATCGCCTTCTGGGCCCAAGGGAAGGGGGAGGGAGTCACTATTTTTATATAATCCTATCCGAGGTTCAGTGATACTAAATGGGTTTTACATTCTGTCCAGGAATGGAGTGAGCAGAGTGAAAATGGAGGGAATGGGACATGCGTATTTAGAGCCCACTCTATGTTGGGTTGGGCAATGGTTAGGGTTTAGGGGCAGGCATCATTTCGTCGATATTTTTAAGTAACTGGTCCACCCGCTCATCCAAATGCGACAGGAGGTCGTCGGCATGGTCAATGTCCTTCAACAGCGTCGCTAGGTTCAGCTCACCATTGGGGAAAGATACCCCGAGAAGGGCCAGCTCACTCTCGGAGATGGTATCGGCAGGAGCTGAGGGTTCAGTGGCAGAGGTGGGGACAGAGGCTGGCTCGGTAGAGGGTGTGGGCGGAGTTTCCCGCTGGACATTCTCGGGGGTAGGGGTCTCGGGAGTTCTCATTTCGGTGGGCACAGCCAGTAGACAGAAGAGGGGGAGGGGATGGTACCGTAAGAGTGAAAAAGAAGGGAGGGGTGGGTTAGGAGGTGAAAATGCGGCAAGCCAGCAAGGATAAACACAGGACTAACAAGGCCGGGGAATTCAGGGAGAGGAGAGCTCTGTTACTAAGCTCGGATTCCTAGTAGGGTTTTATAAAAGGGAAGGTAGTAGAGAAGCAAACGAAATATTATCTTTTAAAAAACCTATAAACAGTGGTAAGGAAAGAACTTGGCAATGTAAAGAGTTTTAGTCAAATGAGTGACAAAAGCCTTAGTAGTAGCGCAGCGAATGAGAAGCAGTTTAGAGACTAGTGCCAAGTTATTCAACTTGGCGATAAAGGGTTGGGGAGTCTTCAAAACTAAGAGCCAGCGCTGAACAAAAGCGGCCGAGTCTTATGATTCCACCCGTGTCACTCGTACCTGCCACCGGGGGTCTCTCTTTCCTTTACCCAATGTCGAACCCTGTTTAATAGCTCTATAATGTAATCAGGATGGTAGTACAACTTAACTTGGGTCAATTTTACGTCAGCGGCCTCCTCCCCTCTCCATTATACCAATAAAGCCCAGTTAATTAATGAAACAAGTCGGTGGAATTCAGTGGTATATCCGACCAACAACTTTAATAATTAGCCCATGAAAGGCATAGGCAAATAAAATTCAGCATCAAAATAAAGATGTATCAGGATATAGAAGAAAACGATGACAATAATACCACTACTACCTCCAATACAGTTGATGAGGAAAACACGAATTCAACGCAACCAAAAGTTAGAGATAAAAGTAACGCGCAAGAGTCAAGCAAGCATGAAACGTTGTTCCGCCGGGGGTGTCCTTCTTTAGACGAACCCTAAAACAAACGACCTATATAAAGGAGTGACTGAGCCATCCATGGGGAAACTACCAATATAAAAATTAATAAAGCGAGGCGTAGGGAGGAAGGTGGGGTATGAAGTGGATGAGAGATGCCAAAGTGCGATGAAGGAAAAGAGGAAGACCAATACGAAGCAAAATGAAATAATAATAATAATAATAACGAAACGGAATGATAATGGGTTATATAAACACAAAAGTGGAAGCGAATAAGACACGAGTTAGATAACTAAACCTCCGAGGAAAATACTCAACTCCCACCTCTCTGCACACACGACACACCGTTTGGGGCGGGCGGCGAGGGGGGCCTTGCTTACTCAGCGACAGGGGCAGGGCGCCGACAATAGTACGAAACGATAGGCAACCAACTTTCACTTTCCGTGTGGTACACCACCTGCCATTCACCGTATTCCCGGATGGGCTGGGTGAGGATGTAGCTTTGGTCGAGGGGTTGGTAGATGAATTTCGTGCGCACCTGCGAGGGCGACACGAGCTGTAGTTTCATGTGGCGCCGGTCGGGGTTCAGGGCCAGAACGTGGAAGTCTTCCGGGGGCCCGAAGGGCAATTCGTAAACGATGGGTTCTTTGAGGTAAAATTCGTGCGGGGCTAGATGAAGGCGGGCAAAGGGGCGGGCGGTATCGGTGCCCTCGTGGTATAGATTAATGGCGAAGGCCAGGGGAAACGTGTGGCGGGAGAGGGGGGGTAGGGCTGCGGCCGATTGCGGGGAGGGCGAACCATTGGCGGTGCCGATGGGACCCACCGACGAATGTCGCTCATCGGAGCGTCGATTTGACCCTCCAGTGGGACCCCCGAGGGACGCATTACTGCCACGGTGTTTGATCGGAGCGGGAATCTTGATGACATTGGGCGTATGGGGTAGCCGGGGCTTAGCCTTGACGTTGACCGGCTCGGGGGGCAGGGCGTCCCGGACACTTCCGACGTACACTTTAAGAATACCATTCAAATTCTCCCCCCGCATACGCACCATGACCTTGCAAAGGCGGCGGTGCTTGTGGTTAAGGCACTGAGTGAACCCGGGGATGCGGTCCACTACTCGGCCCTGCTTATCGGGGATTTCTACCTCGGCGTAGGCCATGGAATCGGGGGCCAGTTTCAGAATCAGCATAAAGACGTCGTCGTTCCGGAGCGTCACCCGGGACGAGATGAAGTTCTGGATTTTTACATTCTGCCGGAAATAGCCACCGCGAATGTAAGGTAACTGCCAAAAAGTGGCCAGGGCCACCGGAGGTTGAAGGAACTGGTGGGCCAAATGGGTCGGGTAGTGGGTGAACACGAGATGGTCGGGTCGGGTTAGGAAGTAAAAATCATCGATGCGTACTTGCGACCGATCCGTGCCGTTAAAATCCAGGTTGCTTTTGAAGAAGGCGAGGGAGGCCGCACCACAGTCGATAAACCGGTACTCGCCACTTTCAAGGCGCAGGACATTCCAGCTCTGGTTGGCCCCGGGGAAGAAATTCCCTTCGTACTGATCGAGGGGTCCCCGGACATAACCGCTCACTAGGGGGGAGTCCACGTCAATGGCTTCCACCATGGCCCGGAAAAGGTTGGCAAAACCCTCCTGGCGACAGGTCCGGCGCTGCAGCACTGCGTTGGCCGATTCGGATTCGGGGTTGATGGTTGCGGATGGGTCACCAGGAGAAGCCGCCAGCGTGCGGTCCCAGGAGATATTCACCACAATCCAGATAAAGATGGCCCGCAATTTCTCCAAGTTGGTTTCGAACGGACGGGTGAGGTACTTTTTACTCAAAACGTCAGGTGTGATACTGGTGCTGGTGTATTTGACGTTACGCGCGTACTTATCGACCCGGGCAAAATTGTACTGGTCAACGTTGAGGGCCTTGGGACCCAGGTCTACCACGGGGCGGGAGGCGGCCACGATTTGGAAGCAAGTTTGGGCCGAACCCGGCCGCTGTTCGTTGTTGAAGGGATCGTGTGCCGGGTTAGTCATGGAGGCCCGGGGCGGGGGCACGACATCAGTAGGGCCCGTTGCATTGGGGATCTTGTCGTAGAAGCCAACGGGCGTGGAATACCCGGGGAGGGGGGTACTAGAGCGGAGCAGTGACTCGGCCGCCGGGAACGTGGATGCCTCCGAGGTAAAGTGGTAGGGGTCTACAATAGTGGTCACATTAAAATTCGGGCCAGCAGCGGGGGATTCCCGACCGGCTTTCGGGTCGACTTGAGTGGATTGGTTGTCTGTATCGACAGAACGATGATGGTCCAGGGCGGATACGGCATTCTCGTGGGGCTTTGGGGCGGGGACGAAGGTCATATTGAAGCTATCCTCGTACCCCGAGTCCGGTCGGGCGTCAATGCGCGAGATATCAAATACATTGGGTGATATATCGGAGGATTCCAGGGCTGCGCCAATGAAAGTAGACGTGCCGAGATCCCCTGATACCGGCCGCGGAGGGGAGGGGGCCGATCCCACCGACTGGTTGTAACTATGGAACGTGGCATCCGAGGAGGCCGACGACGAAGACACAGTGGAGGGCGGGTTAAGGTACGACGATTGGTCCAGCGAATGAGAAGGTCCAGGGGCTGTCGAGCGCGATGATGCCCGCTGACCCGGCAAGGAAGGCAACGGCTTCGTTCGACTCAGGCGGCCGCTCGTAGATGACAGGCTATGGGAAATGGGAAACCCCGAGCCCTGCATGGCAAAGGAAACCCCGCCAGGGGAGGGAGTGGGGGCCGAAGTTGGTGGGTGAGACGGGGACCCGGTCAACTGGATAGTGGTATCGGTGGCCGGGGGGCGGGCCTCCCGGGCCGGCTCGGTTGAGACATCGTCCGGGTTTTTCACCACTAGAACACTCCGCCGCTTTTCACCGGCGGTATTGGGGGCTTTGGTTGGCATAGGCGGGGTCTTTTCGGGACTAGGGGGCCTAAACGAGTCCTCCCCGATTTCGGGCCGGTAATCTAAGTTCTGGCTGAACATGGACATGGCGTCGGAGGGGTGAGCGGCGGGAATGGGGGAAGGAGCAAAAAAATATGGCGAGGAGGTGGACCGACTGCGCTGGGCAAATTGGTGAAATTCCTGCGATAATATGGAAGAGTCTTCATTGAGGGTGCGGAGAGTGTTATGGGGAGAATCCAGGAACCGGTCGGGGTCCCCCTCGATAGTTTCGGGGGACTGGGTGGGTTTGATAGTCCGGGGTGGGTTGTCACGGCCCTCCGGCTGGGAGTGGGGGATCGGGGTGGAACACAGATAAGAACCGGGACGCGGAGCCCGGGCGGTCGTGTCGAATACGGAGGGCGAAGGGGTCACCACAGCGGAGGCCCGCCGGTTCTGCGACAGGCGACTCGGGGGAGGTTGGCGGGGGTCGGCTGGGTTGGAATACGCCGGCTCCGGAGCCATCCGGTGCGACGGACTGGGGGTGCTGGATGGCGGAAACGAGGGGGTCTGTGGGGAAGCCGGCAGGGACTTACGGGGCCCTGGTCGCAGATTACTAGGGCCCAGGGGAGCGGACCGCCCGTGGGCCGGTGAGCGATTCTGGCCCAGGAGACCGGGAGTCGGGGTGGGGGAGCGGGCCACGGTGAAGCGCTGGGGTACGGCAGGTAGGGGTCGCATTCCACCGGGGGTTCCGGCCCGATCGGCGGGACCGGTCCAGTCCCGGGGGAGTAGGGACTCGTTTAACATTGACGCGGGCGAGGGGTAGCGAGGGGGCTCCGAAGGACGACTGGTCGGAGGTCGGTGGATACCAGCCGAACTGTACTGGGTACTCCCGGAAAAATCGGGGTCAAACCGGGATTGGGTCAACGTGGGGTCTTTCTTGGCAAAGGACCGGGAGGGATGTGCCTTATCGCGTTTATGGGGTAAACCTTCGGCCTCGGCTTCGGCGTTGGCTAAGTTTAGTAGAATTTCCTCAAGGTTCAGTTCCGACAGCGAAGGGCTGCGATGCATAGAAGAATAGGCGGTGAACTGCGAGCCTATCGCTGGGTCAGACGAACTAGTGGAGAACAGTGGCTGGTGCTGTTGATGGTGTTGTTGTTGTTGTGACTGTGGCCGTGACCGTGGTTGTAGTTGCTGTTGTGTTGGTTTGGGCGGGGGTTGCGGTTGCTCGGCTTGTGGAGGGGGGTTAGCAGCGGACTCCCCCTCGTCCTGGGAAAACTGGCCGGCTATTCGAACGAGACAAGAAGGAAACCGGCCCACGCGCTCGGTGTTAATCAGCGAGCCGATCCACCAGTTGGGGTCGGCACAGTCCCGGACGGATATGAGATCCCCACGCGTAAACTGAAGGTCGTCTTCGTGCTCGCCTTGAAAGGTGTAAATGGCCTTGGCGATGTATAGGGTAGCGGTGGCAGCGGCGGGGGTCGTCGTCGTTGTTGGATGCTGAAGGGGATGGCTCGGGCTAACCGTAACGGACATGGCACGTTGGTGGGGTGTGGAGGAACACCCAATTGGAAGACCAAAAGCAAAAAGAAGGGAGGGAGGAAAGGAGGGACAGAGAGAGTGGAGGGCTGGGAGGGAGGTAGAGGGAGTGGAGAGAGGTGTGAGTGTGTGTGTGCGTGCGTGTATGTGTGTATGCGGTGTGCGCGAGTGTGTATGCGTGTGCGTTGTGGTGTATATGCGGACGTGGACGTGGACCTGGTCTTAGTCCTGGTCCTAGTACTGGACGTGGTCGCGGCTGTAGTTAAGGTTGTGGTTGTGGTGAAAAGGAGAAATCGCCGCGAGTCGGTTACAAGCGAGACGGCAGGATATACGCTAATACGCGGAGAGGGTGAGAGAAGTAGAGTGAGGCGGGGGCGGGCTGACCAGGGCCCAGAGTGTACTCCGGTGCAGAGAGGTGCGGGTGCGTATGAATAGTATTATTCCCGGCCGCCACTGCCCAAGAGGTCTCAGCCAAGCTATATAAAACGAAACCTGGGGAAGGAATGCCTCGCGAGGGACAGGTAGCGCGCACGCAAGAAAAGGGAAAAGAATTGTAGAAAGGAAAGGAAAGGCAAAGAGAACGAAAGGAAAGCAAGGGCGGGTGCACGGGATGGAGAACTACCAAATGAGGACGAACGACTCGACGCGAAGCATTTCGTAAGCAAAGGAGTGTATACCCCGCTTACTTCGTTTATGGCTAGTTTAAGCTCCGACCTTACTCTATCACCCCCACTCACTCGCTGTCTCTAACGCCAACCCTTCATCCTTTTCACGAAAAAGTAAACAAATAATAAAGCGTCGCTCATAGAGCAGCCATTGCCCTAACCCGACCTTGTGATTGGTGGGATCCTAATTTATCCCACTATTCCCCATCTGGGCCATACAGGTTTGGACAGCAACACCCATCTACCTACCTACCTGCCACCCCTCACCTACCCGTCCCGCCCCCACTAAACTTAAAACTTCCCCTCACTGAGAAATAAAACCCCCCCAAGGGAGTCAGGGTCTTCACCCCCTCCCCTTCGGCTGCTCCTTTCTGACCTGCCCAATCACGTACGGGTCGATAAATACGATGCGGTGGTTTATTACGGAAGCCAAAAATGCCAAATTGATGTGCGAGTGTGAGGAGAGGAGAAGGGGATGTTGGTGTGGTACGGACGTAAGGCAGGGATGTGAAGAACGGACTAAACACAATCAAAAAATAAAAATAAAGTAAGAGTGGGGTAGCATGATAAACTACAACATGGGGAAAGTGGCCTGGGGAGAGGGGGTTGACAGTGCAGGGGATGGAATTAAATTGATAACAATAATAAATAAATAGAAAACACCTCCTCGAGCAGGTCAATGTTTAGATGATACAGTATGAATATTATCATTGAGCACATGTGTGGGGGAGGGGTACAGAGGGAAGATCCAGGGGGGAGGGGATGGTCGGAGTGGGTGAGAATAGCTAGCCCCAAACAGCCATTGGTAATGCTAGCCTGGATATCATTGTCAGGGTAGCTGGGCCTAGACGATGGGGAAGGAGGGCCGAGTAGGGTGAGGGGCAGCTCGGACCAAGAAGCAGCGGGATCGATCGGGTATCCCCTCGCCGCCCTTCTTCCTGCCCCGCCCTAATGACCGGGGGAACGGATGTAGTCATTCCCGCGCCCTAGGGAATGAGCTTATCCAGCTCCGCCAAATAATCCTCTGGCACAATCGGGATAATGCCGTCGGGATGGCCGGGCTGCTCCTGGCCGTCCTCGTCCGTGTACGTATTGCCCCCGTTGAGCCACCACGACTCCAGCTCGCCGGGGGTGGGGATGGCGAAGGGGAGGAGATAGTCCGGGTCAATGAAATCGGTCATACTTTGGGCATTGTTATACAGGTGGGCCGGTTTGAAGAGCTGGTGGTGGGACCGGAAAACCCGGGTAGTTTGGGGCGTGGTGGGTTGGGACGCCGGGCCATTGGCACCACCGCGGTCGTACGCCGACCCTTCAAAGGCCTTGCGGGGACCTGTCGACGCCAGCGTAATGCCGAACGACGTCTGAGAGGTCGGGGTGGTGGGCATCGGCGGGTCGCCAGAGGAATTGGACCGGCGCGATGTATTGGATTGGGGTGACGATGGACTGGTCAGTTTAATAGGGCTGGTATGGCTATTCCGCCGCGGAGACCCTCCCCCTTCCTCTTCGCCTACCGGGACCAGGTATTGGCTGTGGCCAAATGACCGGCGTGAACTCTCCTCGTGCGCCGCCCACGACTTTCGGGTCTCAGTGGCCTGCCGCTGGGCGTCCTCGATATCCCCCGCCACTTTGCAAATGTATTCGTGCACGTCCTGGGCTACGTGCCCTTCCCCCACTTCGTACGTGTAGTTTTCCGCCACCAGCCGGTAGTGGAGAGGATTCAGCCGGTCCAACTTGGAGGTCAGATCCACAAAGGCGGGCAGATCCTGTAGCTGAGAGAAGCACTGGAGGAGTTGGAGGCACTGGATGACGGGGCCCAGGTGTTTGTCGTTCAGGGAGGCTACGGGGAGGTGGTGCCTGCGGGTCCAATCTTCTACTTGGGTCAGATTCATGCGAACCATCATAGCCCGGGCTCGGCAGCAGTAGTTCGGGGTCAGCATGAGCATATTGAAGACCTCGGCCCCAATATGGTAAAAGAGCTGGCAGAGGGCGGAAAAGGCGAAACTCGGGTGGAGGCCGCAGGATTTGATCACCCCTAGGGTCGCTGACAAGAGATGGTTGATATGCCGGGGTCCCAGCGACTCGGACTTGGACCCCGCGGCCACCCCCGGTAATTGCCCACCCATCATTTGAGGGGTGGACCGGCCCAGGGCGGCCGATGGAGTACTGACGGGGAAGAGCTGGCTCGCCCGGATTCCACTGCGCCGGGCCGCCAGGGAAGCCGACCGCCTTAGTCCCGGCAGCTCGGGGGTAATGGTCTCGGCCGAGTTCCGGCCAAATCCAAAGAAACTGCGCCGTTTTTGGCTTTTGGGAGTAGTCTGCTGCAGGCTAGTCAGGGGGATGCCGAATCGAGAAGTGGGTCGGGGTTCGTATTTCAGGGCGGCGAATAGTTCCGGGATGGCTTCGTGCTCCATAATGGCTGGCTGGACCAGCTGGTCCAATTGCTTCTCCACACTACGCACGAATGCCTGGTAGGCCTCGTGGGTCAGCTCCGCCAGTCGACCCTGTTCAGCTGCGCAGGCCACCACCAGCCCGCTGTCCTTCTTCAGGTAATAGAGGAGCAGGTTGCAGTTGGCCAACCAGAAGGCCAGTACCTCCGAATCCGCATGGTGCCGTTTGATAAGCTGGGCGAGCTCTAGAAACACTTGGTCGAAGAAATCGGTCAGGAAATCGGGCGTGCTAAAGTAAAAGGCGTACCGGGCGGCCAGGAACAAGAGGTTGGCTGGGATAAATTTCTCGTGGGGATTACTGCGCAGGCGTAGGGATGGGCTCATGTCCCGGATCACCGCTTCCAGGAACCGCGGCAGCGCGGACCGGGATAGTACGTACATTTGGTCGGGCAGACACTGGTCCCAGTCGAATTCGCCCTCCCCACTCCGGCGGCGGGTCAGGCCGGGGCCGCGGTAGTAGCCCTCGTTGGTGATGCTGCCGGTATCTTCCATTAAGCTGTTGGACCGCGTGGTTTTGCGGGAGATGGTGTCACCCTGTTCGCCATCGGCCCCGCCGGGCCGGCCGTTGGAAAAGGAGGTGCGTTGCCGACCCGTACCGGCCTCGCCGGGGCCATTGGTCCGCGGCGGCGAAAAGAATGACGGGGGGGATAGCGTGCTGGGACCTTCCCCAACGGGGGAGAAGAGGCCGCCGCTAGAGAGGGCGCTGTTCGAGGGGGCGACGGCACCCAACCGCACATACAGGGCATTGGTAAACCCCTCGGAGGACCCCTCGGTGCGTCGTTGTGGAGTCCCGGCGCTGCTATGTTGCTCAGATTGGCAGATCAAATCATAGACCTTCTGGGATTGGCCGTTGTCCTGTTGATAGCCGTGTTGAACCATATCCATAGCGGTCTTTCCACCGGCGGACTTGGTGGCGGAATTGGCACCATTATCGAGGAGGAGGCGGACCAGCGAGTCGTGGTGGTTATTGGTAGCCCACATCAGGGCCGTCCAGCCGAATTTATCCTGGGCGTCCACTTCGCAGCCGATGGTCAATAGGTAGTCGGCGACGTCGGAATGGCCGAAGCAGGCGGCATTGATGAGCGGGGTGGTGCCGTCCTCATCTTTGGCATTGAGGTCAATGAACTCGGGACCCACGGAATCCCACAATTGCTTGACCCGGGGGACCTGGCCATTGGCGCAGGCCCGGGAAAACAGCTGGGTGACTTTTTCCTGCTTCTCGGCCCGGGTGAGGGTTTTGTCGGCGATTATGGTCCGTTCATCGTCGATAAAGCCACTGGTGAGTAGGCTGAGGAAGTGGCTGGTGGGTGATGTGGTGACTGGGGTGTGCGACAGGTCGGTCTGACCCGTGGTGTCAGCGGAACTCAGCTTGAGGGTTTCAAGGGGAGTCAAGGACACCGGGGTGTCGGCCGGGGTAGGCGGGGAATCAGTGGCCATGGGATGGGAAATTGCAAAATGAGTAAACACTGGGTTGGAAGGAGAAGGTCCGAATGAATAGTGAAGAGGCTCGGGTCAACGGCGCTGAACTTTTAGCGAGGAAAATGCAGAGAACGGGCGACACGGTACGCGAGGGGGAACCTGGGGTATGAAAACAGGCTGGAGTATCCCGTGGGGATGGGGTCAAGTATAATAGAGAATAGTCAAGACAACCAAGGGGAGGGGGGTCCAAGCCTAATACGGCAGTGTAGTAACTGAGGTTCGGTGTTCGAGGTGGTGGTTCCAATAGAATGGCCTGAAAAGCCAGGCAGTCGGGGATGGCGAAGAAGAGAGAAGCTCGGGCGCGCTGTGGACAAACGACCTATGGGGTTAAGTGACTTGGCGAATAAAGATACAATAACAGAGAAAAGTGGAGAAGAAGAGAGAAAGAGACGCGGTAAAAGGCTGAGGCGGAGATTCTTTCAACTCTATCAAGGTGAACCAACAGCTCGGCCCATGGAGTGCATAGAAGATGTATGCGAAAACCAAGCATCGCTGCTTCTTAGGCTGCTTTTTCTGGGTCAGCGGGCCAGTTGCTTGTTGTTCCGTTGGGTCTGGGCTAACGCCGTGACCTCCCTCTCCCAAACAACCACTTGGTCTAGAACCTGTCCAACCACGCTTCTCCTCACCCTTGGGTATAGTAGGCCATTCATTCATTAGGCATAGTAGTATCGTTGTTAGCAGCGGTATATGGGGTGTCCTTTGTAAACTGGTCCCACCCAAGCAGCAGGTATCGCTGGCACCTGTGGCTAAAGGCATTCCAGGCCATTCGGAATGTGGGGGTCCTGGCCATGCATCAATAATAATCCTTGCGTTTCGAATTCTCGCCACATTCCACTCCCCCCCTCCCTTACCATGTTTGGATAACTACACTCGTCGCAACCAATGGGGGTGAATATCTATCCTCCAGATATAGTCAACGCCAAAAAGGCCCGCGCACCCGCATTCTGTGCAGAATGGCTGCAGATTAACAGCCATGACATCCCACCCCTCCCTCTCCTGCCACCATTGTGAATCGAGGTATGGGTTGCTGAAATAGCCGAGTGGCTGGCTAAAGTCGGCATTAGAATAGTGCACCATAATCGGTAGGGAAGAAAGGTATGGTGTGATATTGGGGATATGGCCC
Organism: Dimargaris cristalligena; assembly: GCA_027576995.1. Lineage (NCBI taxonomy): Eukaryota > Fungi > Kickxellomycota > Dimargaritomycetes > Dimargaritales > Dimargaritaceae > Dimargaris > Dimargaris cristalligena. The sequence goes on from JANBQC010000200.1 coordinate 30,249, forward strand.
AACCTGCCATTAGTTTAGGATGAACTATTTACCCGGTAGACTGTAGTCAAAGAGCAGCCAAGGTCCATCGATTTTGGGAAATCAGAATTGTATCAAGCCCAAACGTCTAGACGGGTTCTTAATTTTATCAGAAATATTAGAAGAGGTCAAAATGAGGCGAGCCTCTTCCGCCGAGATGCCGATATTGACGGTGCAGTAGTAGTCCTAGATAAGCGCGAGCTCGTGGTATAGTTTCAATAGGGACGAATTACCCTCACACCACCCAAAGTAACCATTTGATTTGCAGTAACTGACTAGGCCAGCTTGCCATCTGAAAAAACTTGCATTGTTGACTATTTTGGCTATTGTCGAGCCCCATCAATGGAATTTAGATTGGCATTATTTACTAGGATGGGTGGTTTAGATTGTCTTACCAGCAGCAGTGACCTCGGCTTGAACCCATACGTTGTCTATGAAGTAATAGCGTTCCACGAGAAAGGTTGTCAAACCTGGCGAAACATGAACCACTATATACAGATGTTTTGAATTCAACCGCTGATATCTGAAACTAAGCGATGGTGTCCAGGAGGGTGTTGTTGTGTACTGGCTATTACCCTCCCTCCTATTATCCACTACTAGAGAGGAGGGAAGGGGGGGGTGTTTCACAAATAATCGTATCACGTGACTTTGTCGGTGGCTTCGGCACCATAAGGAAAGGAGGGTGGGAGGCGTTTAACGACTGTAATGCCAGGTGGGAGAGGTGAGGAGAGATAGGCTAACTAAGCTAGATTCAAAGGCCCCGACTACTGGGAATATCATCCACAGGCCTTCCGCAGCGGCGCATGCCTTGAGTTGAATGCATCTCTCCATTACCCCCATTGCTACGGTCATGTCAGAGCTCGACAGACTGAATTCCGAATTACAGGCGCTCTTACAGGATCCCGTACTTGACGATGTCACCCTGGACACCCCCATTGCCGAACTACGGACTCTCTTGGCCTTGGAAAACCAACAGGCGCTGACTTTCCATGTGCTACTTCCTCCTCCCAGCTCCCCAGCCCAAATAGGTAAAAAACATGACTATATGGTGCATTACTGAACTGAAAGACTGCGGTAAAATTACACTCAAAGTTCAGACAGACCCAGAAACGCCCGCCATATTCCACATTGCCCTCCACTCACTTTATATATGTATATGTATGGAATATCTGCCTGAAAATACGGGTCATGCTGCTTTATATATATATATATATAGATGTTTCGATATACCCCACTGCCCAAATTCGGCACCTGCAGCTGGCTTTAGAACGGCTACTACACAACGTGCCGAATTCCCTGCCTATTAACTGCCTGGCTAACCTCTGGCAAACCCATTGCCTCATTATAGGAGACGCCCAGCCGCTGACTCAGCGAAACCAATCGATTGCTGAAGCGGGACTTAAGGATGGGGACACCATTCGCCTACAAAAGGGGGAGGGGGAAAATCACACCCGGACCGATCGTGGCGGCTCACGTCCAGGTTAATGCACCAATAGGGGCCAAGCGTCCATGACGATGTATGTGTTATACACCACCACCTGCATTTTGATAAATAACTAATCTAAAATGGGCGGATTCGAAATAGAGGTATTATGGTGGGCTGTCTAGGTGGAATGGGCTGATAAAGAAAAGGGGGTCGATTAACCCTGGCCACCCATTTTGTAGTACGTCTCAGTAATATTTATTACCAGGCGGGTTAGGGAATAACACATGTAATCACGGGTGTATTATTCCGTCAGGGGCGATAGGGGAAGAGAACATAATACAGGTCCTAATATCAATGTTTACGAAGGTGGGATTCTGTTGACGTAGCCCAGTTTGCGGGCCGGTTCGGAAGCCCCCGAAACCCTTCACCCGTCGTCTACCTTGGACTAATTCACCGCCACGGTTCTCATGATAAGGCGCATTAATGGAAACGCTACTTTGAGAAGGGGGGCGGTTAATAATAGTGATGCTGATGGTGAGAGGTCGCCAAGCCCCTTCTCCATATGACCTGCGGTGTGCGCTGCCAGGGCTTTCCGCCTGCTATGACGTAGAAATAGGCGATGGTTTTTGGTGAGGTGTGCCCCTCCTTCGGGAAGATGGTCAGACTAGCGACCTCCGATTTTTGACTGACACCACTAACCCGGAAACCTCGCCAGAGGATTAGGATGGTTGCCGAGGATGAATTTTCCGTAACGGTCGGATTCGGTGAACCCGAGGCGCTGACCGAAATAGAAACCGTGCTATTTTTGGGGAGGAGATAAGCGACAAATAATGGGTACAGTTAGAAGCCAAAGATTGTTCAAGCGAAGCGAGGGATCACTGAGATCTTTGGAAGGGGGGGAGGTGGGATTACCAACCAGCCAGGGTGTACTCCGCGTATGGAAGTGTTGGTGGATGAACACGCTCGTCAGCGGAGCCCGAATGAAGAAGGGGTTCGGATAGGTGGGATTTTGCGTGCGAATGTCTCATTGGGCCAATATCCCGCGGATTGCCCAGCAGCCCAGTACAGTCTTGACAGCTGACCTGTGGTGGTGGTATACTACTTGGTTCACACCAACATGCCTGTGAGCTGAACTGGTGTATGGCCATGTGAATAGCGGGGCTGGGTGCTTCCCCGTTATATCTGTGGACTGTCCATCCCACGGAATATTGGAAGGTTCGATATACGGGGCTTATGGAGGGGAGCGTGTTTAGCCTACAGTGGTGGGTGGAGGATTTAGCAAGCACCGCAGGCAGATCCGGGCGATGGGTTTAGAGAGGGAATTAGGGTTAGCCACTTTGTACCACCAAGGCGATTTGTTGGATATATATCTTTAGTGAGGGCTAGAGAAATCTCCGCCAAATAATAATCAAAAAATGACTCTCGGCTGGAATCGAACGGTTCCAACTGGCCTGTGGCATAGAAAAAATACCCCTTTGGATACGTAAAGATAAGAAATGGGGATGGAGATTGGTGTGATTAGTCAGGATTGGAGGGCGGCTAGTCGGCGGAATCGGATACGAGCCACACACCAATCGAAGCATCTCGGATACGGAGCGGGTTATTGGACCAGTCCAATTTCATTCGATAAGGTGCGCGTTTTTTATCATCCACCTTGAAGATTATATTGGTGATTTTTAATAGGCATGTTTGGCACGTCTAAGCTCATGGTGGTATTTTTTTCGTTAAGGTTGACGAGGGGGTTTTGTAGCGTAGTACAACATGGTATAGTGCGTATTGGTGCGGTGGTCACCACCACCAACAAATGATTTGGGATTAGTAGAGTATCTATTTTTTCTATAGTATGGAAGTACCAACAGTGAATGGAGCAAGAAAAATAGGCGGGGAGAGAGAATGAATGGTCTCTTATAATGGAGTGGCCAACGACGGCAAAGATTGCCTTGCCAGTGATTAGAGAACGGCTCCGATGCCAGCAAGAGCCACTCAGTGTGGGGGACCTACACATGGATGAGGCCCGGGGATTCGTCAGCCCAGGCAGGGCACCTCGGAACATACAGGGAGGGGGAGCCAGTAGGGTAGGACGGTAGAGGCCTCGTCAGCATTGCGGCCACGGTAATAACCCTAATAATACATAGAAGAGAGGCATGGTAATGTTATTATCACTCATTCATTTATGGAAGGTAAAGGGTGTGAAGAAAATACCGAGAAGAGAAAGTGAGAGGATCGGCGTTGTTTCTACCTCCCGTGCCTTACGTATACATGGCGGACCCTAGTGCGGGAGTATATAGAGTGCAGCCTGCCGCCGATGAGTGAGCTCGGCTATTTCTGCGCTATTTCGCGGTCCTGGTGCCGATTCCATTATACTTTTAGTTTTACTATTCCTACTACTCTACGCCTCGTCCTCGCGACTCCTTTTCCCCCGTCGCTATTCACAACCTCGCACGACTCGTCAATAATCACAACGGACTATTCCTATTACCAGCGGCTCCTTCTTTCGGTTTCCCTCCCAAGTGACACAAGAATCCTTTCTGTGTTACACGATAGGGCTGCTATTCTTCTATTTTGACCACACCGCCGTCGTGCCAAGCATCAAAACAGCGACTCGCTTTTCCTTACGTCGTTTCGACTATTTATAGTGCCACCTGCCCGTACCGTTGTTACTCCTCGACTCGACCCGACCCCGTCGCCCGTGTTTATTATATAGCCCTGCCTATTTTGAAATTATTCGGACGCCACCCTTCCTTCCTTCCTTCTATCTCCTTTTAATACCGGCCGTTTTGCCCTCGTCCCGGCAGTAGGTAGCCAGACCGCCTTTTTCCCCTCTCCCTCCCTCCATTTCACAACAACACACCCGGTGGTTGATCCCATTTGCCCATTGCCCCTCCAACCCTAATTCCATCCTCGCCTCAGCCAGTGTGTCTCGACCGAGCGCCCAGTTCCCTGCCTAGCCCGCCTTCCGGTTCCGGTTCCACCTTCCTATTCACCCTAACCGTGCTGTGTGTGTGTGTGTGTGTGTGTGTGTAAAAATATTGAGCCTAGCTCCCCACTACGGTCTTACCCAGCCTTTCACTGGTTTCATACCTATTTTCCCGACTGCCCGTTCCTGGTACACCGTGCTATTCCCTGGTTTTTCTCGGCTCCACCACGGTTTGCTTTTCTCCTTCACTCATTATCTATCTATCTATATATATATATAGAGATATTTATATATTTCTTTCGGGTGAAATATTCTGTCCACGACTGTGTAGAAGAGTGGCCCCCCAGTTTAAAGTACTTTAATTGCCATTTCTGGGCTTTTTATATATTTATATTCGCCACCTACCCGAGCGCGAGTGTTTCTTCTTGGGAGCCCCATCCTAAGGAAGCCAATTTTTTCTGCTTGCCTAAACCAGCCTTTTAAATTCTCCGAGCCCCCCTCTATTGTTGCTGTTCACTGGCTGCCCTGGTGCCAAGACCTGCTCTGTAATTTATACTTCCCTCCCCTCACCTTATTGTTCCACCACTGCTAATCCTGCAGGGGATTTACCGGATTATCCTCCGACGCTTCACTCTAGCTCTCTATATATATATATTTATTTCTCTAGCCAGGTTCTCTTTGGCTACTCATTATCATAGACATACCCTTTCCCCCGTTTGGCTCCCTTTTCCCCAGATATATATTATCTTACCCCCCTCACTCCGCTTGCTTCTCTGACTTGATTTTTGC